>CAJHZI010000455.1:445000-502500 GCA_905160935.1 Enchytraeus crypticus | reverse complement strand
ATTGAGTTGAATATGTTCTGTATAAAGTACTGCCCATTACCTGGTTGCTTTGCCTGGTGCTATGCTTGGTGCTTTGCCTGGTGCTTTACCTGGTGTTATACATGGTGCTTTGCCGAGTGTTTTACATGGTGCTTTGCCTGGTGCTTTCCGGGTGCTTTGCCTGGTGCTTTGCCTGGTGTATTATCTGGTACTTTATCTGGTGCTTTGCATAGTGTTTATCTGGTGCTTTGCCTGGTGTTTTGCTTGGTGCTTTGCCAGACTGACAGGCTACCCAATTAGGCTGCCAATAGGGCTATACACTCGGTCCAACAATACCTACTCACTCTTTGATATTGCTGGAGTTTCGTGGAATGAGTCTAGCTCTTCAGTTCAGATCTACCGGCTGATTGATTGATTGACTGGCTGACTGACTGACTAATTGATTGATTGATTGATTGATTGCCTGACTGATTATTTATTGATTTGACTGCTTGATGGATTGTGTGGTTGATTAATTGACTGACTGGTACTGACTGATTAATTGATTGATTGATTGATTAACTGATAGCCTGACTAACTGATTGATTGATTGCTCTGTTAGGATGCAGCCTGTTTTCCAGTGCTGGTCTACTAGGTCTCTCTCAGTTGACTGGACTGAGGGAACTGGAGTTAACGAACTGCCCGGCCATTCTCAACCCCTCTCTGGACGTATGTAGACTCCTGCACGAGGCCCTGCCCCGCTGCGTCATCGTGGGCTAAAAATCCCCGCCCCGCTACTGAACGTGGCCCTGCCCCGCTGCGTCATCGTGGGCTAAGCCCCCTCACCTCTACACTGCCCCGCTGCTGCTCGTGGCCCTGCCCCGCTGCGTCATCGTGGGCTGAGTCCCGTCACCCCTACACCGCCCAGGGGTTTAGCTCCAAGCTGCATGTTCCTACTCTCAATCTTCTTTCCCTATATCCTCTCTAGTCGCCTCTTGCGTATCATGCAGCAGGGCCAATCAAATTCAGGATTGACTTAGCGGTGGTATACGACTATCCGTTGAATTAGCTGAGACTGAAAGGTGGTGTACGACTATCCGCTGAATTAGCTGAGACTGAACGGTGGTGTACGACTATCCGTTGAATTAGTTGAGACTGAACGGTGATATAGACTATCCTCCGAAGTAGATGGGACTTAAGGACTGTAGAAGGGAGATTTGGCAAGTGGAGGAGGGATGCCCTAATCTTACTCTATCTCTAGTACTAAGCATATATCAATCAATGGAAGTAAGCACGACCCGAGGGAGGCAGCTATTAAATCAAAACAGGCGGCTTAATAGTATACCGTGTGGGGACTTTTTGCCGTTGAGGACTAGTGGCAATGGTATAGTATACCCTAACCTTACTCTAATATATATTTAATCCTGCTTTTATCTTGTTTTTTATTTAATGATCCACTCATATGTGGACGTGAAGAGGAAAGCGGATGACAGAGAAGAATGGAGGCTTTACATACCATGGACCTGCCAGTAGGTAGTGCACAAGAGAGTGGGATAGGGGAAGGGCAAACGCCCTACAAGACCATACGTGATCAAAATTCTCTCAACCTTGAAATCCCAGCTTACTGGCCTGCCTTAGATTAACATTTCTCTAAACTCCATTCATCAATTCCTAATATTCATTCACTATATTATTACTATTCTTATATTCATTAATCCATTAATTTCCCAATGTGTCGATTACGACAATTTTTATGCTTGTTGGGGGGGGCGTATCCCCCCCATTGACTATTGACCATTCGTGATCAAATTCATCGAAATTTTAAATTTAACGTTCATTCTTCCGTTTACAAGAACATCGCGGACCTACCAGACAGCATCAACAACAACAGCAACATCAGCAACAGCAACAACAACAACAACAACTGTGTGCGTGAGTCATATGTGATAAAAACGAGCATCGTAATGTTTGTATTTACAAGTTTGTGATTACGTGGCTTTGTTCTAGTTGCGCTGTAGTGTAATTTTGCATTTTAGTATTGATGATACCTTTGTCAAAGTCTGAGACAATTATACAAGTAATTTCATCAAATGAAATTCCGTGTGTTACACTTTATAAAATTTGTCGTTACTTTAAGAATTTTCTGATTTTGTTCTAACTTTAGTAAATTTAATAGTTTTAGATAAATTTTCAAGAAGAAAACCATGAAAAAGCACATTGAAAACGCAAATGGTATCTTAATACCATTTGCGTTTGCTACGTGCTTTTGTTATTGAAGTTCTTGAAGTTCTGAGACGTCTGAATTACTGTAGAATAATGCTTGACACTCTGATTTAAATATTACAAAATTACCTTTATTGCTTAACAATTGACTTTATATAATCCACTATTGGGCCCATCAAATCCTGTATATCGCTAAAACATTAATAGCAGTAGCTTTGGTAAAATCCTAAATTTATGTTTTGAAATCTTTCAGGGGTTGATTTGAGAATGAGCGCAAGCATGATTAAAGTGCCCGGTCTAATTGAAGATTAATTTGTCAAATTTGACAAAATCTTTGTTATTTTACTATTTTCTGCTTAGAAAACTATTATTTTATTTACTATTTTCCCCATATACGGCCTTGACCTTAAACTATGCCATTCTCCTACAATACCCACTCCTTACAGCCCAAGCTCGACGATGCATTTGTTTCCTAGGATACATTTCTTATACTATATCCATAATGCTTGACATTTATTTCCTAATTATTTGCGTCATAGTCACGGGTTGCTGTGGCAACGGTTGCTAACGGTGATTGATAGGATCGTATATATGCCTGTGGCTTCTGCTAAGTGAACTGACATCCGTTGCTATTTCTATCAGGAGTGGGGCTCTGATGGGGGGGGGCTAAGCCCTCTATCAGAGCACCACTTTATTATTATTATTATTAACAATTAGTATTAGTATTATTATTATTATTTATTATTATTATTATTATTATTATTATTATTATTATTATTATTATTGAGCCCTCATTAACATAAAGGGCTTCAATCTTAAAATCTTTGGGCTGATTTTCTGGATTTTGAAATTTGTTGAGACCAGCTCCAAACCTTTCTTTCTTTAAATCCCTATCTTTAAATGATAGTCTTGATTTTGGCTTTGCATCATTTTTAGACCCTATTGTTTTTTGTCGGCCAGCTTAGATTTAGTTCAATAGTGCTAGATGCTGTCATTAATGACAGTAGCATTCTAATTGTTACTGCTTTTATTAATAGCTGCGATGAATTTCCATATTACAAATGCTACGACGCTAATGCAAAATTAATCCCAAACACCCTATCGAGCCCCCCCCCCCACACCCCCACACATTTTACAATTTTAGAGCCGATTCTATTCGTCTTCATTTTAGCACTGATCACGTTCTCTTGCTCTCATTCGCTGCTCAACTTCTTTCTATTCAATGTCATTAGTCTGTAGTGGTTAAAGTTGGAATTAATAGCTAGGGGAACGGCCACAATTTTTCGGGCCCCCTGCAATGTATGTTTAGGTCTCGTGGTATTTAATATGGACCATTTTTTGATCACCTGACTGGCTTTCGTTTAGAACCTTACTTCTCGTCAGCACATTTCTTTTGCAGATTGGTCTGGGTGAATTGATCTGTAGTGATGTGTGCTGTGGGGACGTCCCTGACATCATAATTGGATGAGGAAACGGACGTTAAACCTTTACTATTATTATTATAGCCCCTAGTTGAGGAATGCGCCTTAGAAAAATGAAAGCTAGGGGTACGCAGTTCCCCCGCGTTACCCTACACTTTAACCGTGTTGTTAGTATGCGCTTCTTATAACTGTCTAACAGATTCAGTATTCTCTCGCATTCCTCCATATTGCGCAGCTCAATATCTGAGCCTTTATCCTAACCGACCTAATCTGTTTCATCACAATATTATCATCCCTTTATCGAGTTTCTTTGTATTCTATTTCTGTGTTGAAAAACGGGAATATCAGTAGACGCTCACTTGCAATTATACATGTTATAGGCCTATTTGGCATTCCATAAAATACAAGTATCGGATAAATGCACATCATTAATTTACGATACATTCTTACTGCATATATTTATTCTCTCTCTCTCTCTCTCTCTCCGTCTTTCAGTATTATTTCATTTTGCGTGTTTCTTTTTTCCTTTCATTCTTTCTTCCATTCATTCATTCCTTCGTTCTTTCTTTCTTTTTCAATCATTTATTCTTTCTTTCTCTCGTTCTATCTCCCTATACATCCTTTATATCTCTCCCTCAATAGATTAAAATAATCTCAAAAGTTTTGCAAAGTAGGCCTATAGCAAATCTCAGATCAAGCAGAATTCTTTGTATTACAGTACCATGATACACCGACCTCTAAAGTGTTGCTGTTATGGGAATTGAATGTGTACTTATTTTGCATGAAACTATGTCTCTCTGTATATAGACATTTCTGTTTTCGTACACGTACAAACAGTACAAGAGTTCTGTGATGCAGTATTTTGTGACGTAAGCTGCAGTATTTTGTGACGTAAGCGTTTTGTGCGTTGTCTGTACTCTGGTGATGATAGTTTTACAAGTCATTAGATACAAACGTGATTGAGCAACATCCATAACAATCTTCTTACTACACGTGCAATCTACGGTTGATCCATTTTTCAGTGGATCTGACGCAACACGGGTAAAGCACGGTTTAATGGCCTATTATATTTCGTTTATCGTAAAACGCAATATAATGAACAGAAGTCAAGAAGGCTGAGGACATTAGAGATACCGGCTTTTCAAAGCTAAGTAAATACTTTTCAGTTAGTACAACAGAGTTCGCTAGAAAGCATAAAGTTGCGATAGGATGGAATTGTTGATCGAAGATTTTAAAAAAGCTAATTTTGACATCAGTTTCCGCACTCGAAAGCGATGTCAGTGACGAGCGAGCCCAGGATTTGAACCCCGCACATACTAATCCTAGGTCGAGAACCTTAACGACATCGCCACTGGCTTCAGCCTGCAGATGTGTTCTTAGAGTGAAAGAAGAATCTTCTTAAGAATGTGTACCTCAGCCCTAGTATCAAGGATAAGAGAATGATAGGTAAAAAGATATAAGATTATAGATATAACTAATTCTGAAATACAGCCACCTTTTGGTAAAGAAAGTCAGGAAAGCGAGCTTTATATAAATTCTGAAATAATTCCTAGGAAATATATCGAACAGAATCTTAAAGAGACATTAATGAATGAGAGGACAATGAAAAGACTAAAAGTATTGAGTAGCTGGTTGACGTGCCAAATAATCGAACTGAGAACCTATAGGCTAAAGTCTATATCGATGCTTTAACCAGAGAGTCGCGTGTATAGGCCTAACTCGGCTACATATATTATTGACGTAGGCCTAACATCCATATTTTACATTTGTAAATAACCGATGTAGGCCTATGCTGAAAAATATTGAAAGCAATACAGTCTACAGTTTTTTATCATTGAACTTTTGAGCGATTGATCATACTTTAGTCGATATTATTAACTATTTCTCATATTAATGATTGCGTTACCACCTTATTATATTTTTTACTAATCTGTTCTGCATTATGTATCCTGAACGACACAGCAGCGATGAATTAATCAAATTACTTTAGCATCAACTTCACGTCCCGTAAGTAACAAATGGTCGCTGGTTCCATAGCGGCAACGGGGTTTCTGCTCCGGTACTTTAAAAGAGCCTCTTCTGTCCTGTACTCATTTGTACGGTAAATAACGTTTTAGGATTTTATTTAAACTGATCCATTACAAGGGAGCCCATTGGTCGGTTTAACGTTCGGTAGAAAAATGTAACAAATTCAATCCTGAATCTGTACTACTTATTTCAGTTAGTACTAATTGGCGGTAAAGTAAAAGTAAACACGCATTATAGTGAAATGATCAACTATGTTGATATCTATCACTTTTAATACCACCTGTTTAAACCGTTAGGCAATTTATTCCATTTTCCTTGTATCCAGTCCAGTGAATGTCCGAGATTTTACTCTCAGATCAGTGCGGCTGGGATTCGAACCCACGAGAGTTCAATTCACCTTCACCTCAGATTCTCTCATGTAAAACTTCATGACTTTACCCCTACGTTATTGAGACATTCACAAACGGTGTGGTCATTGATCTCATAACATTGCCAGCTCAGTACTCAAAATCTGCAAATCAAATTGAATTGAATTAGGTAATTAATTTAATTAAAATCAAAGTCTTCATCTATGCAGATAAGAGACCTGACAAGCAGGTTACAGTATACGCAGCTATGACATCTTATTCCTGCTGGAAGAGGCTATTTTGAAAAGTTTCTATAACCGCTTTACTAAGTTTTATACATTTAACGTAATTAAGTGATAATTATATTTTTGTTGTTGTTTTGTCTAATTGCTTTTATATGCCGTGATACACAGTGCACGTGTTTGTCAATAAACAGTGATTTGTGACCGTAATGAGTGTTGTGAAGTCTCTCTTTCTCTCTACAATGCACTGCAAGTGGCACGTTCAAGGTACACATTCATACATATTCCCACCGTAGACAATGCTGTGGGGACGTCCCTGACATCATCCTTTGATGAGGAAACGGACGTTAAACATTTATTATTATTATTTATACTCAAAGTCTGCTTTCTCGCTCCATAAGAGCACTCATTAGATCAACAAGTTTATCCCTTCACAAAGTCTTTTCATTATCCATACCTTATCTTGTGAAGTATGTCGACATAACAGAATGCTTAAAGTTTACTAGAGTACATCATGCAAAGGCTTACATGTATCTATCAGCGGTGTAGTGACGGACATGAATGGATTACAATATTTACATGAATGAAATGCAAGAATGAATTACATGAATGAATTTTATGAATTACAAGAAAAAACTACATGAATGAACGCCCAAAGTTTAATGATTGAATTGAAATAATAGTTCAGCTTTATTAGTTTTATTATTATTTAAAAAGATATAGACAATTAACTCCCAACAAGTTTGCCGTAAATTTAATTAAAACGACAAGATGAATAGCAGAGATTATAAATTTTGTCCAATCAAAACGTTTCAGACAATAGACTGCCTATCGGCGTTCTGCTTATTAAACACAGTCTGTGATTGGCTGGTATTGAGATAAACAAACATGGCGGCTGCAGCAAGTCTGCATCTCATGTCGTACATGTCAACATCGTGATGCCATTCCACGTTACCCCACTTCTGTGTCTGAAAATGAATAAGAAAAGATACAATTAATCAATCAATCAATCATCATTATCATTATCTTACCTTAATCCCAGTTTAACAGGGTTGAGATACGAATGGACCTTCTCCACTCCTCTTTGTCCCAAACCATATCAAAATCTCTTCCATTCATTTAAGAAAATTTTGTGCCAATTTCTGGAGCCTAAGCGCTCACAAACCGAATGCCTTTTCTGACGTTGATTTGGCTCTTAGTACTTTATTCGCTTCTACGACACGTGCAGTCACCGGTTGGTTTATTCTTCAAAAATCCCGGACACAATCAATCAATCAATACCATAACATATTTTAATAGTACAGTAAAAGGGTAATTTATATCATTGTTAGTTGTAAGCAAACACTGTATCATTAAGAGAGAAATCTTGGCCTAATCCTCAAAATCCAGAAGATGTTGAATATGCTGACGATATCTGCCTGATTGCAGAGAGCCTTGTAAGAATAATGGAGCTATTGGAGGCAAAAGATGCCAAAGATACAAACAACAAAGAATGAAAAGTTTGCAAAATAGTAAAACTGCAGGTGAGATTGAAACTGTAAAGAAGAATATTTCTATCAAGAGAGATATGAAAGCAGAAGGGGATCAGAATCAGAAATTAAATGAAGAATTGCTCTATCAGGAGCAACACTAGCAAGCTGCAGAAAATCACAAGAAGATACAAAGTCAAACTTGAGATTAAACTAAGAAATCCCATCACCTGCCAAATACCAGTACTAATACGATACGATTGACAGATTAAATGATCTACAGGTATAATGATTAATAAAATAATTAATTTAGTGTTGACTGACTAATTGATTGATCGATTGATTTTTAAAATAAGAGATTCACCGATTGCTTAATTGCCTAATGAATAGATTGATTGATTGATTGATTGATTTGTTTAAATAAACGAATAACTGACATAACGATTGACTGACATAGTGATCTGTTGGCAGATTAATGAACTCAATGATTGACTGATGGACATAGTTATTGATTGGCAGATTAATGAGCACAATGATTGATTGATTGACATAGTGATCGGCTGTCAGTTTACTGAACTCTTTGATTGATTGACAGATTGATTGACTGACTGACATAGTGATCGGTGAGCGGGTTAGTGAACTCATTGATTGATTAACTGACTGATCGATTGATTGATTGATTGACCACCTGATACTCAAGCTCAAGCCTAGCTAGCTGCACGGCTCTCTCCACGTCAATAGCTCTGTCTATCAGTGCCGTGCCGAGAATGAATGACTTCAACACCTCAACACTCTGCTGATAACCTAAATCAATCAATCAGTCAGTCAATCAATCAATCAATCAATCAATCAATCAATCAGTCAGTCAGTCAGTCAATCAATCAATCAGTCAGTCAATCAATGAAAGAACAAAATTCATCAAACAGTCAATCCATCGGTCGACCAATAAACCGATAAATAAATTAATGAATCGATCAATTAATTAAATAATAATTCAATCAATCAAATAATTGATCGATCGATCGATTAATCAATCGACCAATCAATCAAGCTATAAGAAGATATACAGTACTATATTTTAAAAAAAGCTGGCAAAGCTAAGGTTAACGTCAGTTTCCTCACTCGAAAGCAATGTCAGTGACGAGCTAGCCCAGGATTTGAACCCCGCACATACTGATCCAGGGTCGAGTGTCTTACCGACTTCGCCACTGGCTCCAGCCAACAACGATGCCTGAAATTGTTTCCTTGAGTAACGACAAAGAGTCGACAACAACTTGAAGGTAATAACAACAATCTGAAGATAAAACAATAAACAATATCGAAAAGGACGACTAACAGATGCACATAAGCGACGCTAACTAAAAGAAAATGAAAACTGAACTAATAAATAGTTGAGGTAGAATTAGTGATAACCCGTTAGAGCCCAGGTGTTGTAGGAGTTGAGTTGCTTTCTAAGCAAATCTTTCGTTTCACTCGGTACTATGGGTACACCCAATCCAGTGGTGGCTTTTATCTTCACATGATATCTAAATACAACAATAACAATCGATTAACTCATTAATAATTAAGTCATTATAGCTTCCGTACTATATCCAAATATAATCCACTCCTCTTCCTCCTTGCTATCTGTTTATCACTTTATCAATTATGCATCATCATCATCTTTATCTTCCCTTGAATCTCAGTTTCTCTAGGGTCGGAATTTGAAAATTTTGTAGTAATTTCTGGAGTCTAGGCGCTCATCAACCGAATGCCTTATCTGACGTTTGTATGGCTCTTAGTGCTTTAGTCGCCTTCTACGACACGTGCAATCACTGGTTGGTCAATTCTTCAGCAACCCGGTCACAACACGGGTATGCATCAATTAAATATCCAATATAATAATTGCATATAATGTTTTACAAAAATATAATACAAACTACTATTAACTAAATAAAAATAAAGAAATAAATATAAATAAATAAATAAATTAAAATTAATTAATTAATTAAAATAAAGAAATAATATAAATAAATACATTAAAGAATTAAATTAAAATAAAGAAATGAATCAAAATAAATATATTAATTAAAATAAAATTAATTAATTAAAAGCCACTAGATGTCGTACCGAGAGCAGAACCAGTGCAGAACAGGGTCCCATTCCTTGTTCTGATGCTCAGCTAGATCTGCAGGCTCGGCCATCCGGTAGCTATAGCAATCAGGCAATTAATAAATCATCAAGTCAATCAATAAGTCATTCTATCAATCAATCAATAAATCAGTGAGATGACCCCTCCAGTAAAATTATGTCATAGAACATGAGATGTAGACATATCAAATGTATTTATCTCAATATATTTCATCAGCAAAAAGTTAACTCAGAAAATAAATCGATTTAGAAAATGTTCATGATTTTGAGTCAAGAAAAGAAAAAATAGTTAAGTAAAATAGAGAAGGCTATTTTAGAAGAAATAAAAGGACAGGATAGTTAACAATTGAAATAAGATAAAAATTGATAAGATAAGTTACGTAGAAATTGAGATAGGTAACAAATTTATACGATAAGATAAGTTGAAATTGAGATATGATAAAAATGAGATAAGTTGAAATTGAGATATGATAAAATTGAGATAAGTTGAAATTGAGATATGATAAAATTGAGATAAGTTGAAATTGAGATATGATAAAATTGAGATAAGATGAAATTGAGATAAGATAGCATTAAGAAAATACCATATGGTATCTGTCTCTAGAATTTCCAACATTCCGTTCACTAACGTCTCCTTAGTCTTCTGCATAGGATTATCTATTGCCGTATTAGATAACAGCGTCTACAACAACAACAACAACAATTATGTGTCAGACAACAACAACAACAACAACAATTATGTGTCAGACAACAACAACAACAACAACAATTATGTGTCAGATAACAACAACAATGTGTTAGATAACAGCGTCTAGAACAACAATTATAGTGACGCACATTATAGTGAAATGCTCAACTATGTTGATATCTATCACTGTTAATACCACATGTTAAACCGTTAGGTAACTTAGTCCTTATAACCAGTCCAGTAAATGTCTGAGATTTTACTCTCAGATCAGCGCGGCTGGGATTCAAACCCACGAGAGTTAAATTGAGAGAGAGAGAGAGAGAGAGAGAGAGAGAGAGAGAGAACTATGTTTATTTAAGTACACGCACACGTATACATACATGCACAAGGTCATCAAAGAGGGTATATATACCCTATCTAGTTGACAGCCATCCATCACGCAAGAGTAGCCAAACATCCATGTACGATTGAAAATTAGCAAAACATACTAGAGAAAAGGCAATAGTAACTAACCATTCACGTCAGGATCCGTCATTTAAAACTTCATGACGTTTCCTCTACGCTATTAAGACATTCTAATAGCGTAGTGTGTTGTGTATGTGAACTCTAAGGAGTTGATTGATCCTTTTTGGTGTTCTCAGTAAATTGAATTCAATTGAATGGAATATACCAGATGCATTGAATGCCGTTTGATGAGCTTATCTTGGGCATCCCATTCTGTAGCCACTGCCAGGGCCAATGCTTCATTAGGCACCACAAAGAGTTTACCTCCAGGTGTTCTTAACTTGTGCTTGTCTAGGTTTACCTCAAAACCTTTTCCTCCTGAATACAGTAAGAATAGAGTTCGTTATCAATAACATATTTAGGGGTTGTTATCAGCAACAAAAGTGGTTGTTATCAGCAACAAAAGTGGTTGTTATCAGCAACAAAAGTGGTTGTTATCAGCAACAAAAGTGGTTGTTATCAGCAACAAAAGTGGTTGTTATCAGCAACAAAAGTGGTTGTTATCAGCAACAAAAGTGGTTGTTATCAGCAACAAAAGTGGTTGTTATCAGCAACAATAAAAGCTGGTAAAGCTAAGGTTAACGTCAGTTGTAATCTGCAACAATAGAGGTTGTTATCAGTAACAATAAAGTTGTTATCTATATACAATATTAATTTATTTACACCCTCATAAAGAACAAACCTTGTGTACTTCCTTGTTTAACCATTTAAACTACAAATTTATCAGAAAACAACTAATGAACAAGTCAATTTATAAGAAAATAAGCATTTAAAATTATACTCATAAAATATAATTGGCCTACCTTCAGTTTTAGATATGGAGACATTCTTGTAAAATCTCTTCAGATCTGTAAATACCAGAAAACATATTATACAATACAATACTCAATTTTATAAATTACAAGTAAAACTGTAAGATAAAAGTTATACAATAAATGTCCTAAAAATAATAAATCAATAAGATCAAAGCTTATAATAAATCTTGCAAATGATTTAAAGAAAACCAAGATCAAACCATAATGGCTGTCAGTGTTTTGCAAGATCCCACTGATTCAGATATAGCCTGGAAAGGTAACTGCCTCGCAAAGTTCAAATATATAATTAACCATAAAGGGATTGATAGAAACCTGTAAAGCAGTCTCGAAAACCTGTCGCTAGAACTAATTTTAGCTCTAGTCACTCTACAAACCATTAGTCCCGCCCCCCCCCCCCCCCCCCCCCCATTAATTGCACTTACTCCGGATATTGCACATGAGAATTATATACAAAGTTGACCTTTATAAAAGAGAGAGAGAGAAAATTAATTGCTTAATCACCATTCGTTAATTTTTAAACACATTATTAATTATTTATTTAAATTTGTCCTTTCATTTACTCTTTCCATTTGACTGCTTGATTGATTCAATCACTTACTCTTTAATTCATTCATTTTGTTGAATTAATTAATTTGTTCATTTACTCTTAGATAATTAATTTGTATTCATTGACAGTCAGTATTGATTGATAGATGGAAAGATACCCCTAGCAGAGTAGCAGCGGACATTGTTAATGAGAGCACCGACGTAAGTCTCTCGCAGCAATGAATTTGCCAATAGTCTTCTAAACATTTTATCTGTAAACAATTTATGTGATTAACATATACAATTTCAAATTATGTAGTTCAATATTCAAGGACAGTTTAACGTAAGTGCAGTTTCACGAAAGAAGATACATGGCAGCAGTTATGAATATTTAAAGGATTAGCAATTTAATTGATACCGCTGTCTACACCAAAACCACATCAGGACTTCGCCACTAGCTGGAGCGGGTTCAAATCCTGGGCTCGCCCGTCACTGACATCACTTTCGAGTGAGGAAACTGACGTTAACCTTAATTTTATTTAGCTTTACCAGGAGAACAAAAATCTTTCTTCCGAATATAATTTTAAATGTCTAATCCACAAAAGATAAGATTCGTTGATTCGGTAATCGTAAATCTGTACAAGGGTAGAGAGTGTAGCAAGTACTGAGTAGTTATGTGGGTACAAGTAGTGGGTACAAGCCAGAGCAACAAGGCTGGTATTTGACTGTCAAAAACTTAGTTATGAGAATAGATTAAAATTAGTAGGATTAATCTCTTTAAGTGAGAGAACTAGAGGAAATTTAATAGAAGTTTTTAAGATACTCAAAGGCTTCAGCAAAATTAACCATAGTATTTGGCTTAATTTATCAAATTACAGAAACACAAGGGGACATATTTATAAACTTAATAAATTTGGAAGTAGACTAGATTTAAGGAAATTTTTGTTTAGTCAGAGAGTTATAAATGCTTGGAATAGTTTGCCAAGCGAAGTTGTGGAAGCAGAATCAGTGAATGCTTTTAAAAATAAATATGATAAACATAAGAACATGTAAATTAGAAGCTAATTGCATGTTCAGTGTTATACATTTGCTATGTATAAATTTGACATGTAGACATGAAGTCTGTATGATTTGATTAATATTAATTGGTTTTAGTTAAGAGCATTTTAGTTCATTTAGATTCATTTTAGGTTCATTTAGATTTTAAGAGCATTCTGATGAGTCTTAAACAAGCATATAATTGCTTCCCGACCCTGTAAATGATATGTTATGTTATGTTATCTACAAATTATGAGTCTAATTCTTGAGATATTAATTAGGCTCCAAAATTTAGTATTTTATATAGACTTCTAGCTATATGAAAATTATATTATAATGTACATTTTAATACACATTTTGTAATAAATAATAAACATTTTATATAATATCGCGCTGGTGTGAATTTTCATTTGTTTATAAACAATGCATTTCATTATGTTTCCGTTGTTTCAAAAGGAGTGATACTATTGTCCATAACAGCATCGCGCACTACTGAGACAAATCCAAGCCGGTGAGCAAAAATAAGATCTTTAAGACTTTCGAGAAAATTGCGTAAAATAACTGTAATTAAACTTTAATGTTATTTTAACAAAGCTAACCTTACTTACCTTAAACATTAGAATTATTGCGAATAGTCGTTATCCTATGAGAGTTTTTACGTAAATCCAGTGGCGGATCCAGGGGGGCCCAGGGGGCCCGGCCCCCCCCCCCCCTTAGGCCCACTGATAAAAATTTTAAAACTATATTTTCATCGTTTCTATGGAAATTTCGATGTATAAATATGTTAGTAAATGCAGTGGTAGGGGGGGAGGTCAAGAGGGACAAGGGTACTCCGTTCCAATAGCTCTATTTTTTTCTACGATATACTAGGAGCCCTGTATAATGGAAGGGGGCCCGAAAAACATTGACCGTTTGACTAGCTCTCAAATTTCACTTTAACCACTGCATTAGAGGAAAAAAGGGTGTGAGTAAAAGATGTGAACTCTGTCCCGGAGCAGTGGCGCAAAAAGCCTCGACTGGGGGGGGGGGGGCTTAAGCCCCCCTACCGCTAAAATTAGGTCACTTTTGAAATTCTTCCAGATCCGCAGAAATTCTTCAGAGGTAAAAAAATTAACCTACTTTTTCATAACAAATGTAAGATTTTAGACCTTTTAGGTTTTCCCCTGACTTTAGTAAGAGTATGATTGGGGGAAGATACACTCACTCCATGAGCCGAAAGCAGCAGTGAAATTTTTTTGAGCCCCTCCCTCCCACAGAAATTTCTCCGGTTGCGTCACATGTCCCGAAGAAGGCGAGGCTTAAGCAAAAATGTGTACACTCTCAAAAACAATTTCGGCCCCTCCCCCCCTTAATAAATTTCTGGATCCGCTCCTGCATAAATCCCAAAGCTAGGTCAATTTTTGATCAATGAAACTGCGATATGACGTAATATTTTCTTAATTCCCTTAGGCCTAATTTCAAATAACATTATGTCTCAGTTATGACGCTCAATATTAAATGAGACAATGAGACAATAATTTGAAATAAATAAATAAATGCAATTCAGACCTAGAGAATGATTTTTTATCCAGTCAGGGTTTTTAGGGATTTGGTAACGATAGTAATGTTGAATGACTGAGGAAATGTGCCAGTGGCCGAGCGCGAGTGACCGAGAGCCCAAGTGCCCGAGTGACCGAGTGCGAGTGGCCGGTTGACAAGCAAGGAAACTCTTGGTGTAAGAGCACGTAACGTGTATACATTACTATATACATTATTATATCACGTAGGCCCTATAGCCTATATATTTCTTCACGAGTGAAGTAGTAATAGGATTGTGGTCACAATGTAATAGAAAGGGTTAAAGTAGGCCTACCACCTGTAAAGAATTTTACCCCGACGCCGTTTAGAATATCTAAATAGCGTAGCGGTAACGTTATAAAGTTTTAAATGACAGATCCGAAGGTGAATTGAACCCTCGTGGGTTCAAATCCCAGCCGCGTTGATCTGAGAGTAAAATCTCGGACATTCACCTAACTGGTTACACGGAAGATGGACTAAATCTCCTAACGTTTTAAACATGCAGTATTAAAAGTGATATATATTAACAAAGTTAATCATTTAACTATAATAATTTGTGTTTATTTATTACATTAAAGAAAGGGTTAAATTTGGTAGGTAAAGCATATTTGTTTCTCCCCACTTTCCTGATGAAAGAGATCCTGACATATATCATTCGATGCTTTATTCCTTATGTTTGCTGACCCCATGTCTTTTTGACAAATTGTCTGACAGGTGATCAGTAGGAGCAGAGTTCAAATCCAGAGCTCTTCCCGTTGCTGACATGCTATCGAGCAGGAAACTGACGTCAAACTTCGTTTTAGCTTTTAAAACAACTCAGGAAACTGTCTTCAGATCGTTTGTTAACAAATCAGTGTAGCGTATCGTGTGTCTAACGTCAACGTCAGAAGCTCATAGCTGCTCAACACACTCGGGCTATCGTCACCAAGACTAATTCAAGTTTATTACAGCTTTTTCACATCACAATTAATGAACGCAACAGTTCTGTAGGCTACTAGAGTTCTAGTGGAGTTACTGACTCTTACAATAGATCAATCAGCAAACAATAATTACATGTAGTTACATGTACATCAGTCCACTCAAATAGAAAATCACTCAATAAATGTTAGATAACGTTCGCTATAGTCTTCAGGAAATAATTTAGTCTGCAAATTTCTCTACTGAAAACTACATGGAATGTTTGAGATTGGAATTTCCGAAAAATCTAAGACTCGTAACTTTCAGATGCGGTACATGCTGGGCATATAGGCCTATATCACTTATCTGTATCTTTATTTAATTTATATGGAAAATAGGTAAGGGACGGGGAAAATGGACGACAAACCAAGACCAGGATTGTGGCAAGGCATATTATCTTAATTCACAAAAATTATAATTATTGGGCTTAAATCCTCATTATGATTCTTAATTTTAGAATGAGACGAAGGACGGCAGCGTTAGGAAGTAAAAATAAAAAGGGAATGGTATTAGTAATGAGTATCAACAGCAAGTAGTCTAGTTGTTGTAATTATTTAACATTTTAAAAATATGTTGTAGAACATATACGCCTAATGCGAACATATAAAAATATAACTTTATCATAATTATTTACTAAAACACAGACATCGTTACCAGATTATTAAGAAATAGTAATAGTAGGCCTACAATGCGATTAATATTATACAATTATTATTAATACTATTGTTATTAATAATATTAAGACCTAGCTGTGATAAAGTTTAAATGTCTTTATGATTATATTTTTCTACCTTACCAGCCCCTTTCAATCAAGAGATACCTTGAAATCACTCTCGCATTTTGACTGTTTCAGATTTTTCAACAAGTGATAAGCTAAGCTAATGTTAACGTCAGTTTTCACACTCGAAAGCGATGTTAGTGACGGGCGAAACCATAACTTGAAACCCGCAAATATTGATCCGCGGTCGAATAACTTACCGACATTGCCACTGGCTCCAGCCAGATACTAAACTAAGAAGCTACTGTTGTTTATTGTGTAACTGATTTATGTTTAAGTTAGAATTTCTGAAAACATAATTTACCTATAGATGCAAATTAACAGGAAATATGCAGTAATGCCTATTTTAATAGAGAAGTTGCTACGCTTATTTGTTTATTTGTTATTCTTTATCAGCTTCCTTTTTGTTTGTGGGTTTCTTTTGCTTGAAATATCTTCATTATTATGAAGTTTATCGATAATTTAATAAAACTATTGTGACTAGCAAGCAGTATTATATCAATACTACAGAAAATGATTGTTATAAATCACTTAAAACTGTATAAAATAGCAATAATCAGAAATAAAAAATTATTGTACCAAACTTGTAACAATAACTTAATTTAAAAATTCTAAATGGAGTAATTTTTCAAAATATCATGAACAGCAACACAAAACAATATTTAAATATTAACAGTTATAAACGACTTTACTATATGAAAATCGTTGCCTTAGCATAGTATGCATTCAAATTATAACTATACGCTAGTAGGCCTACATATATTATGTAACATAAAAAATACTGTAACGTAACAACACTGGAAATCTTTGCATATAACAACTATAAATATTTCTGTACAAATGACACAAAATGGATCGTCATAAATGAAACAGTCATTCCCGTCTAACTAAGCAAGCAAAAAATATCAATATTTAATTTTAGTAAGTTATCTGGAAATGTTATCTAAAACATATAAAGCGTAACTGTGAAAATTTTCAACTTATAATTTGTTTAATTTCTTTTAGAAACAACTATTTCTATTTCAGCGTCTGGTCGGTGACTGGTCTTCGAGAATACTTGATCAATCGTTTCTTTGATGTAAAATGTAGATGGTGCTAAATAAATTACTGATTGCATGATTACTATTTAATTGCTTATTAGGCCTAATTACTTATCAATTACTTATTAATTACTTACCAATTTACCTATTAATTATTTTTAATAACTTATCCATTATCAGTTCATTACTTATCAAATACTTACTGACTACTTATAAACAAATTAGTAATAACTTATACAAAATATACATTAATTAGTTATTTATACACATATTTAGCTACGCCGTTAACGGCTGAGCTCGTCGCAGATGTGCTTTCAGTGCTCCCACAGCAACCTCTCTGCCCCCCCGCTTTACCATTATACCTCCCTCCCCCCAGCACGGTGAAATTGGTCGGCCAGCTATTAGGCTGCCTCGCCCCCTCCGCCCTACTCCCCCTACTCCAGTTCCTCACAGGGCTATCAGTCCCAGACGTACCCCTCCTTTTTTCATCAAAAACCACCGCCGCCTCACCGCCTAGCCGCTTCCCCTCCGGGATATTTTTCATCCTCCACACGTGTTCCCGCTCTCGGGGGTCGTCCATGGCGAGGTTCGTCCCCTGGGGTGCGTTGAGGCAGCGGGCACGGCTGATGCGGCGCAGACAGAGCCCGGAGGGCCCCGAGCCCCTGCCCCCGGGGTGGGCGGGGCGGGGCGAGGCGGAACAGCAGAAGCAGTAGCAGAAGCAGAACTGGAGCCATCGGGAGATGACGAGGCGGAAGTCACGGCTGCACATGCAGTAGACGACGAAATTGCCGGCAGAGTTGATGGTGATGAGGAGGTTTGTGGCCTGGGAGATGTGACGACGGAAGAGACTAAGCTCGTGGGATGGAGGCGGGAAGGTTAGTTCAATGGACCAGGCGACCTAGAGGGGTGGATATAGACATCAGGGGTTAATCAATAAATCAATTAATCAATGGATCGATGTCTGATATTTTTGTCAAAGTAGAGGGGTGCATACTGATATCAGGGGTTAATCGATCGATCAGTTAATCAATCGATCGATGTCTTATATCTGTGTCTACCTAGAGGGGTGAATACAGATATCAAGGGTTAATCGATCTACCAATCAATCCATCGATCGATACAATAGAATTAGGCAGTAAATCTATTACCCTATTGTGGTGAGTGTTTAAAAAGTTTTCCAGTGTGAACGAGGCCGTGTGTTCAAATCCATTCAGGTAAATTCTAATGGTACCCTTGCGATAGGGAGGCACTTGTTAAATGTATTTTTAGAGATGTTATCTCTAAAAATACATTCATTATTTAATATTTTACAAATAGATGAAAGTTAAGTTCAGAATTTAACCACCATTTAGCAAAATATATATGATTCAATCAACTTAAAAATGAATGAATGAATGAATTTATTATTTATTATTGAATTGATGAATGAATGAAAGACTAAATGAATGAATGAATCAATCAATTCTACAATCAATGAATCGAACAATCAATCGATAACATAAATCAATCAATCAATCATTCAATTACACCGATGACACACCTGAGCAGTCATGGCTATGACGTGGCAGACAATACACATCAGCACTACGATCACTACCATGATGGTCACATTACGCGTCGCTTTTTGCAGCTTGCTCACTCCGTCAGGCAGCTGCTGCAGCTGAATCTGCTGTCGATTGGTCGAGGTGATGCTCATCTTAGCTGCTGTGGAGCAGAAGCTGCTGCGTGCTGAGGAACTGAGACTTGGGTGCTGCTTGGTGTGACGCCTCAGTACAACAGTGTTGTGGTAGACGGATGAGCTTCTTAGCGCCCAAACGACCTGGTGGCAAATTGCAACATCATTTTATCTGTTTGCGCTAATATTTACTAAAATTATTTGCTTCTCTTATTCATATACTTTGTTTAATAAATTAAATTAATTTGTATAAAAACGTAAACATGCATTAGAGTGAAATGATTAACTATGTTTATATCTATCACTTTTAATACCACATGGTTAAATCGTTAGGCAACTTAGTCCATTTTCCGTATAACCAGTCCAGTGAATGTCCGAGATTTTACTCTCAGATCAGCGCGGCCGGGATAATCTGAGAGTAAAATCTCGTGTATAAATTTGAAGCAGAATCCACTAAGAATAACGATATATCATGTTAGACGCTTTAAAGACCCACTTGTATGTGGACATAAAGAGTAAGGCGGACGACAGAGAAGCGTGAAGGCGCTATATACCATGGACCTGCCAGTAGGGAGTGCACTAAGAGAGAGATTATTATTTATTTGTTATACCTTAAACCTGTCCAATCAGACATACAAGCACTATTATTAATATTATTATATTAATTATTATTATTATTATTTCTAAGATATAATTAAAACCTGTCCATTAAGCCAGACTAGTAGGATCATGGGCACGAGGTACTGTATGAAGAGGAAGAGAGCTATGCCGTAGATCATCACGTAGAGCTTCTCTGTGGCCAGCCAAGTCTTGAGATAGTGGGCATTGTTGTGCTGGTCATAGCTGAGTGTCAAGCAATCAATTAACTCAATCAATCCATCAATCAATTAACTCAATCAATCAGTCAGTTCAATCAATCAGTCAAGTCTTGAGGTAGTGGGCATTGTTGTGCTGGTCGTAGCTGAGTGTTAATCAATCAATCAATTAAAATTAACGCTTTAGAACATCAGAAAAACTTACCTCAAAGCGAGTTTTCCATAATGTGCTTACTTCAAAGCGGGTTTTCCGTTATGAGCTTACTTCAAAGCGGGTTTTCCATAATGAGCTTACCTCAATGAGTTTTTTACCTATTGATTTTACCTCGCTGCGGGTTTTCTATTCTGACTTTACCTCAATGCGAGTTTTCCCTAGTGACCTTACCTCAAACCGGGTTTTCCCGTGATTTTACCCCAAAGCGGGTTTTCCCTAGTGACCTTACCTCAAGTAATACTCGAAGTATCTCGGCAGCGTGAAGAGGAAGGAGAGAATGACTACCAGAGCAATCTGAACCTTCGGGTTGGTCGCCAGTTTAGCGCTCAGTCTCTGCGCCTGTAGGGGGTGACAGACGGCAATGTAGCGGTCGATGGTGAGTAGAACGGTGAGCCAGGTGTTAACGAGGCGGAGAACGTAGATAGTGGACAGAGTGGGGTTGTAGATGGTCTGAATGAACGTTTGGAATGATGTGTGCTCCTCAAGGAGAAGTCTAAGTGAGCGCATCAGTAGACCCGTGATCAGTATAAGAGTATCTGACACAGCTAGGGCCTGGGATAAAATAGATAAATCAATCAATAAAGCAAGTAATCAATCACGTGAATGAATAAATGAATGAATGGATGGATGGATGAATGAATGAATGAATGAATGAATGAACGAACGATCGAATCAATCAATCAATCAACCAACCAATCAATTAAATCATTAAATCAATCAATCACTAAATCAAACAATACGTCAATCTAGCAATCACTCAATCTATAAATCCATCGATGGATCGATCGATCAATCAGGACGTCGTTCAGAGTATAGGGAATAAATGAAACAGTTGTGAGTTGTGAAGAACTGCAAATGTATCCGCCATTCAATTCAAGAATATAAATGTTAATACATTGTAACGAATGTTTTACTTTTAATGATTCAATTAAAAAACAGCAAAATCAGTTCTCTAATCAACTGAATAAAACAAAAATAAACCAAACAGACATAAATTAGATTAAACGTCAAATAACACAATGATAGCACCAGTTACTATATAAGTCTATCACATTTTCAATCCATCAACGAATCAGTAATGAAATAAATAAATGTGCGGATCAATAAATCAGTCAATCAATCAATAAATCAATCGTGTTATCATTCAAACGACCAATCAACCACTCAACCAATTAATTAATCAATAAATCCTTCAATCCGTCAATCGATAATTCAATCAATCAGTCAGAAGGTAAGCTTAAGAACAAACCTGTAAAAGTATAGTGATGGTCCTCAGCCGTTGTTTTCTATTATAACACAGAACGATGAAGGATACTATATTTCCTAGAATTCCCAGCACTGCTATCGGTATCGTCAACCAGATGTCGGCTAAGACCCTCAGGAACTTAACCGTAGGGTCGTGAAGACCCGGCTTGTGGGTCGTAACCAGGTCTGGCAGTCTGGAGACGGAGTCGTTAACCACTGTGCTAAAGTTTGTCGTCGATGTGTTGGTAGAGAAGAGTGTGAACTCTCTGGTCAAGAAGTTAACTGACCGGTCTTGTGACTCAACGGCCATCAGATCAAAGCTGGATGAGAACATAGCGCTGATCGGTCTGACGATTGTTGATATATCGCCTTGAAAATAGCTTAAAAGAAATTTGTAATAAAGAAATTAGCACAAAGTAAAATATTGAAATGTTATGCAGTAGAGCGATATAGTTAATCGCTTTATCTTAAGTGCAATCTGAATAGCAGATTATCAAATATCTTTAAACAGAGATCATAGTAGCTCTCAGATATGAATGCCGTAATAAGTCGCATCATTAATTTTAATGATGTGTGTGTAATTGATTGTAATTCATTGTTGTATGTATAAGATTCATGTATGGGTTATTACGCTGCGGCCTGAAATAAAGCAATAAATAAAATGAAAATAAATTAATACTGGCTATATTAAATAACCGTTGAATGACAGGTTACAGGTCGATAGGCCGACTAATACTATTGGTCTTTCCTCTGCATACTTTATGTGCAGTTTTGTCAATATTAATTGTACTGCTTTTCATTTCAGAGTTTTATATATTTTTTCATTTAATTATGATATAATTAAAACTTCAACTAATTAATACCACAATTTAATGTAGTATTTGTTGCTTTCTCGACATCTATATCCTCTCTCAATCTTTCTCTCTCTCTCTCTCTCTCTCTCTCTCTCTCTCTCTCTTTCTCTCTCTCTCTCTGTCTCTCAATCACTGTATATATATATATATATATATATATATATATATAGGCTATATATATATATATATATATATAGGCTATATATATATATAGCCTTGATATATATATATATATATATATATATATATATATATATATATATATATATCAAGGCCTCTGAAAATCTAATTACAATTTTAGACAATTTTTAATTTCGCTGATTTTATTTTCCTATTTCATGAATAAAGTAATAAATATTCTCGTTGTAATTTGGAAAAACAATAAAGCTAGCGCTCTGTAGCTGCATAAAGTGACGTGCTGAAACACGAATTGCCTGTCGTTGAGTCGTTGAGAATTAACAGAAAAATAATCTGAATAATTTAGTGAGATCTAGGAGAACGTATTCAGTTGTTTGACCTGTTTTCTCACATTTCCTATACAAAGTCATCGCTTATGAGATTAACGGCCGGCCCTCTGCTGTATTCTGCATGTCAAAGATTACTATATGAAAACTGCCGCTAAGCCTAAGTAAGGGGCATTCTATCTGTATGATCAGTATGTGCGGGATTTCCTCACTCGAAAGCGATGTCAGTGACGGGCGAGTCCAGAATTTGATATATAGCATCCATGATATTCTATGTAATAGGGAAAATGTACTGAAATCGACGCGAAACACTTAACTGTATAACGCATAAGGCCTTCGCTTCAATTTCTGTATCATTTCACTATTATCATTTCACTATTATCATTTCACTATTATCATTTCACTATTATCATTTCACTATTATCATTTCACTATTATCATTTCACTATTATCATTTCACTATTATCATTTCACTATTATCATTTCACTATTATCATTTCACATTTCACTATTATCATTTCACTATTATCATTTCACTATTATCATTTCACTATTATCATTTCACTATTATCATTTCACTATTATCACTTCACTATTACTTTATAACATGATAAATAACATGATCATGAGGATACAGTAAACGACCACCGAAGTTATAACTCAATATTCAGCTGCTTTCTTTGTCTGCTAAATTTCGTGTTTAGATGTTTACGGGCCCCGCGGAAGCACCGAGAAAAGGCATTCTAGCGGAAAAATGAAAATTAGAATTATAATGGTCGACCTGGTAAGGTTCGGGTCTGGAAGTTTGTGATAAGAAAACAGTTTCAAGTCAGACTTCTTAGGAATTTAAGCTTCGATCTCGGCTTACGTGACGTCAAAGAACAATTTTTCATCTTTGTTAAACGGAATGTTGCCCGCTATACGCTGCAAAGGATCTGTTATTAAAATTTCTTGACGAATTTATTTAGTAAATTTTTATATTTTTCTCAAAATGTTTTATTGATTTGTGATTCGTTATTTCAACGGGCTTGCAACGGACTGAGAGAGAAAGAGAGAGAGAGAGAGAGAGAGAGAGAGAGGGAGGGAGGGAGGGAGGGAGGGAGAGAGAAATGTGTTTTATTTCATTATTACATTTCAACTCAATAATATACATGTAAAAAAAAGCAAACCACCAAAGGAAAATATTTATACAAACGGCCAAGAGCAAATAGAGAGGGGGGAGAGGGAAAGAGAGAGAGAGAGAGAGAGAGAGAAAGAGAGAGATAGTTCCATAGAATTATGACAGTGTCACGGAGGTGAGAGTTTTATGATGATTTAGGTTGATCAACGGTACGAATATTAAATTGCGTGCTACGCTATTTGCCTAAATATCTTAATAACCTTCTCGACAGAATTGTCTGGACTTATTTATGGGTTCTCGAATTAGACTGCATCAGAGATCAGCTTGGGAGATGTTAACAATCTATTACATCAAACTCTCTTTGGATGATTCCACGTTAGCCGTGTTGTGTCCGGGTTGCTGAGGAATAGACCAACCGTGAGCAGCATATGTCCATATCTTACAAATGCGTACAAATCCTAGCCGGTGAGCGAAAAAGAAGATCCAAAACTATGCAAAATTCCAATATTAAGAAAACCATTCCAAAGAAATAGGAAATTAAAGAAGATGAGGTTTACGTGCTGCAGACTGCTTACATATTTACATGCATACTCTTTATATGTATTTATTTATTTACATGAAATTATTTTATGGAAATGAACGGCACAGAACGTGATGGTGGTTCTCTCATACAGAACTATACGTATCATTACGTATGTCTGTCCTGATCGGGTCATCCCAAGGGACTCATCTCAGCGCAGCTCTTCTGGAAATCTGTTCGGACAATCTCTTCCAATGCATTAGGCTCATTGTTTCTCTCACCACCAGGGAGTAGGGGTAGGCAGGAGTCTGGAATCTCTCCAGTGAGGTACCAGGTACCAAGTACCAAGTACCAAGAACTAAGTACTAAGTTTCGAGATATCGAGAACCAAGTGACAAGGACTAACTACTGAATACTAAATATCATTAAGCACTAAGTACTAAGTATCAATTCCTAAGTACAAAGAACCAAGTACTGAGTACTAAGTACTAATTATCAAGAATCAAGTATTAAATACTAATTATCAAGAACCAAGTACTAAATGCCAATAATCAAGTATCAAGTACTAAGTATAAAGAACCAAGTACTAAGTACTCAGTAATAAGTTTTCTCATGTTCTTCCAAAAGGTTCTGGCTTTCCATCTCTCTCTCTCTCCATCTCTCTCTCTCTCTCTCTCTCTCTCTATCTCAATCTCTCTCTCAATCTCTCCCTCCCTAACTTTCTCTCTCTAGCATTATGCCATATAGTAAGATCAATGTACATATGTTAACCTACAGTCCGCATTCGTTCTCCAGAAAGATTACTCTATCGATCAGTATATTGCTCCAATCACAAATGCCGAAAGCCTAACGTAGTCTTTGCTAAATCAATATCCAAATCAATTTTTATTTTAATTAATTATTTGCAATTCATCCGAATTTATTTCGCGTTATAATTTCCAAATTATCAAGTACAAAATACAAAACTGTCTTACTTCTTTCACTTCTGCCTTACTTCTTAAACTGTCTTACGGTATTATTTATTTTCCTCTTGGTTCATTTGTTTCATGTAGAATCTCAGTCCAAGCAGGAAAAATATCTATTCCAGGTCATTTTGCACGTCACTCGTCAACTAATTTTCGCTGACGTGAAAAAGATTCCTCAGTCACGCAACAGTCCTGTTGAGTGGCGGAAAGAAAGTGGACCTGCCACGCGTCAGGCGCTGTTTGCTAAGAGCTGTCACGAGTTCTCAACTCTACTCTTATTATGTAATCCTGCATCAATGCTGCGTCACGAAACGTATCAAAAACGGTGACGTCATGACTGACCTTGAATTACTTTTCCAGGTCAAAGTTTAAGTTTATTAATTGACCAGTGTCTTCAGGTATTGTCTCAAGAACGGTCCAGAACAATGACGGCCCTGTCATCATCGTTGTATGAGGATACAGACGTTACAGCTGTATTATTATTATTATTATTATTATTATTATTATTATTATTATTAGTAGTAGTAGTAGTAGTAGTAGTAGTAGTAGTAGTAGTAGTAGTAGTAGTAGTAGTAGTAGTAGTAGTAGGAGTAGTAGTAGTAGTAGTAGTAGTAGTAGTAGTAGTAGTAGTAGTAGTAGTAGTAGTAGTAGTAGTAGTAGTAGTAGTAGTAGTAGTAGTAGTAGTAGTAGTAGTAGTAGTAGTAGTAGTAGTAGTAGTATCTAGTAGTAGTAGTAGTAGTAGTAGTAGAGTAGTAGTAGTAGTAGTAGTAGTAGTAGTAGTAGTAGTAGTAGTAGTAGTAGTAGTAGTAGTATATAGTAGTAGTATAGTAGGAGTAGTAGTAGTAGTAGTAGTATATAAGTAGTAGTAGTAGTAGTAGTAGTAGTAGTAGTAGTAGTAGTAGTAGTAGTAGTAGTAGTAGTATAGTAGTAGTAGTAGTAGTAGTATTAGTAGTAGTAGTAGTAGTAGTATAGTATAGTAGTAGTAGTAGTAGTAGTAGTAGTAGTAGTAGTAGTAGTAGTAGTAGTAGTAGTAGTAGTAGTAGTAGTAGTAGTAGTAGTAGTAGTAGTAGTAGTAGTAGTAGTAGTAGTAGTAGTAGTAGTAGTAGTAGTGTAGTATAGTATATTTTTATAATAATAATAATAATAATTATTATTATTATTATCCAGAAATAATCAACTCTCTCTCTCTCTCTCTTTCTCTCTCTCTCTCTCTCTCTCTCTCTCTCTCTCCAGTGTTTTGCTAATTGGCTGGTCAAAGACTCATCAATATTCGCGATCAATTATCACTTACACTAAACAGCACTCCGACGATTTAAAAAAAATTAAATTATGCTTATCAAATTTATTCAAGAATTCATCATGAAATTGTAACTATTTTGTTAGCTTTCTCTTTACTGCCAGGTCCAAGGTACTTAATCATATTCGGATGTTTATAATTAATTATAATTACAATTATTATTATATTTGACAATCGCTATACCCATGACTACGCCAAATAATTTAATTGAATTTCGTCAGATACAGTCAGCTTTAGTCACAGTTCACTAGTTACCCGAATTCATTTATAGCGGGTCAACTTTATCCAACCCGTCTGTACCAAAGTACAATCTAACAGTTAGTCTGTAACCTGAACCGAGAAAGTTTCTGTGAATTTGAGTGTCCAAAGTGCTAGAGAAGCTGAAATGTAGGGTTATATAATATATGCAGGCTCGTTGAACTTAATTTCAGGCAAACTCATGGGCTAATTGGCAAGCTAACTGAAGGTTCTTAATTAAGATATTTAATTAATAAGCTCAGCCGGTAGTATATTGACAAGTTGATCGACTGAGGATGAAAAGGTGCAGAGTTCAAATCCAGAGCTATCCTCATTACTGCCTTCGAGCTTAAGAAAACTGACGTTAAACTTGGCTTTAGCCTTACTTTGTGGACGTAAATGGAATGAATCCTGAAAATTGAAACTTGCTTTATTAAAAATTTACTTCTGAAACTTTTTGACTATGTACCGGTATTCCTTTAGCAACCCTCTTAACTCTCTGGTCTTCCATTCTCTTTCTGTTGAAGTATTTATGGAACGTAGAACTGAAGCAGATCCCAAAAGTACTACATAACATGCAATATGCAGTATTTCATATCATATGTTAAGTAAGAGCATTTCAGTTCTTAATTGATAAAATTTGGCTAACTCTTGTAGCAATTTAATTGCACAGGAGCCTATTGAAGTTACGCAGTGCGTGCTCAGGTATCAAATAGCAATTAGCTAATGCAATATGACCTTCGTTTGTCACTGACCAATGAACAATATTTTCAGAATTATTTCATTTATAAATTATCTCATCTTTTATTCGGCTGTCAGACGCCATGATTAACGAGGCTGTATAATGTAGACATATATTATTCAATTTAGATCTTCAATAAAACTGCACGTGATTTAAATTAGTTGCTCTATGCAGTGCTAAATAAGGAACGTATTGTCTATTTCACTGACTTCAAAGAATTGAATGCCAGCCAGGGTTTTGTCATAGTTTATTTATAATTATTTAACCCCAATTGAAGATTTTATTGTGAAATTTAAATCAATCAATAAAATAGCAAATCCATGAGCCGATCGAGCCATCTATCGATATAGAAACAATCGGTCAATCAATCCATCCATCCATCAATCGATCAGTCAATCAATCAATCAATCAGTCAATCAATCAAAAAATCAAATACAAAGTCCATCGCTAAATTTATATAAATTAAATATTATTGAAAGAACTCTTTCTCAAAAAGAATCCTTTAAACGCTTTTCCAGCGATTGTCCGATATTCAGCGATCAATTCGTCAACCTCTTCTTATTCACGATCTTTGAAATGGTTCTCTAGATACTGAACTTACACCCTTTTTGAATTTTAGCTCTTTGGATTGGCTTTTTTCCTTGTGTTGTTCCAAAAAAATATTTTTGCTGCTCGATAAACAACCAGATAAATCTGGTTTGCGCCGGTTACAACAGGTTGCGACGTCACGCGGGTAAGGGTTACCAAGTGCGTGACTCAATGCGACCAATTAGCTAATGCAAGGCACCACGTAACTCTGCTATCCCACTCGACCAATATTTCTCCTATCTCTCTCTCTCTCTCTCTCTCTATCTCTCTATCTCTATCTCCCCTCTCTCTCTTTCATTCTTTCTCTCTCACCCCTCTTACACTGGACACCTTCCATTTCATCTTTCGAAATTATTTCCTTGATGAAAGTTCTTTCCTCTTTCCTGCAAAGTCCTGTCATCGATTTAGAGCGAGAAAAACATGGCGTGAGGCTAAGTCGAAAGCCGAATGTCTCCGATGAGACACGACGACGTGACGTGGCGTGACGTGGCGTGACGTGACGTGACGTGACGTGGGTGTGACAGGACAGACAAGATGTCGACGTGTCAAGTGACGTCTTCACGTCTGGCACCTTTCACAGTCCAAGTTGTCGTTCCAAGGAGACAACAGATTAAAACAATCTGCATACCATCGGAGCACAATCTCCTAGTTGAGTTCTAGGGGAGAATAAATAAAGATTCGTTTATTCTATTGATCAAATAGTCAGTAAATGAGCAGATCAACCGACCAGTTAATCTATTGATCAGTAAATCACTGGCTGAAGCCAGTGGCGACGTCGGTAAGATAATCGACCGCGGATCAGTAGATGGTAGGGGTTCAAATCCTGGGCTCGCCAGTCACTGACATCGCTTGCGAGTGAGGAAACTGACGTTAACCTCAGCTTTACCAGCTTCAAATAAATAAATTATCCACTTAATCTCTCAAAAAGTCACAAACGAATCAAGAATGTAGGAAAACCAACCAATCAAAATTAATCATTAAAGTCACCAATAAATTACTCGATCGTTCAATCAATCAATCAAACAATCAATAACTCTTATAGAGATTAATGCATAAAGGCGTTCAGCTCCCAATCTCTGTAATTTTGTGTAATTTTTCGCGACATCTTAGCCTTGTCGGGTCCCCTGTGGATTAAAATTGTTTACCACCAACTGATCAACACATTTACTGCTGCCATTCGTTTGACAAATTTTATGTGAAATTTCGCAAGTCTATGATCCAATTTAGCAAATAGGCTGTTATTAATTTATAAACTAATTTTTGGAATATTAAGCTGTTTTGAAGTGTAAATTACAAGCCAATTTTAGACTTTTATTCTCTGCTAAACATTTAGAAGTATTTAACTAAACATTGGTTGACGACATTGTGAGGTGTCCTATAATCTCTTGTGAAATATTTAAACTTTAATTTTATGTTTTCGTCTCAAAATCGAACTATACCTTATCAATGTTAGCATCCCAGCATGCGCACTATATTGAGAGGATTATTGTTTTCATCGGTGCTGGTTTTGTTGTTCTTTTCTCAGTTGGTGTTATGTTATTGGTAATTCAAAATAAAGCTGCCTAGGACACGTTAAATGAATTACTATAGAAAAGCAAATGTAATAAATTAGGGCGAGAACTATTATTGGAGTAACAAAATAATGTTAACGTAATTACGAATTTGACTAAAATAAAAAAATACAATAATACAGCTGCTTGGAATTGTTAGTGTTAATATATTCTTCTTTGAGTTTTCATTTGAAGTAAGTTTATTAGAAGCTAGCTAAGACATTAGCAAGTTAGTATAGACACTGGTTAGTCTAGAGATTAATTTGTCTAGACATTGGTTAGTCTAGACATTGGTCAGTCTAATATTAAGACAAAACAATGGCTAGACTGACCAATGTCTAGACTAACCAATGTCTAATTGGTTAGTCTAGACATTGGTCAGTCTAGCCATTGTTTTGTCTTAATATTGGCTAATCTAGACATTGATTAGTATAGACACTGGTTAGTCTAGGCATTGGTTAGTCTAGAAATTTGTTAGTCTATACATTGTTAGTCTAGGCATTGGTTAGTCTAGACATTTGTTAGTCTATACATTGTTAGTCTAGGCATTGTTAGTCTTGACATTGGTTAATCTAGAGATTGAAGGCAATAGACAAGCAAATGATAAATGACAAGCAGTTGAGTTCATAAGGCAACGACTCAAAGATCTGACCTACCCGCTTGTCATTCAAACCACGCGAATAAATGTCGTATATCATTTAATTTACTCAATCCATCCGCTTTCAATAATACAGCAATAATTTGATAATAGCACTCCAGCCATCATCATCTTCCCTTGAATCCTAGTTTAACTAGGGTCGGGATTATAAAATTTTGAAGCAATTTCTGAAGATTATGCGCCAACCAACCGAATGCCTCTTTTGATGTTGGTTTGGATCTCAGTGATTTGACTCCTTTTACGACACGTGCAACCCTTGATTGGTCTATTATTCTTCAACACGGACACAATACGGATATTGTTATCGCAGTAGCACTACAGTGGTAATGCAAATACTGGAATAATTGCGCTTAAAAATATAAGAAGTTCAGCAGCTTTGAATATCTGTGCGACTCCTACTGCAGAAATAATTCTCTACGAAAATTAGTTTGCAAGAATTTTCGGGTTTAATTGCGGTAAACGTATTATAATCTTGGAGTTACTGGAAATGTTTACTAGATTTAGTCTGTCATAGTGCGATTGTCTTAAAAGCAATATTAAAACTACGCACCTAGCTATATGTTAAAACTAACAATGAACTTACATATTAAAATTAAATGGAATTTGTTTAAACTCAATTGTTTGAAAGCAGGGAATGATTAACCGTGAATGACCCTTATTTCTCCTCCCCCTTTCTTTCCTCAATTTTACTGAACATAATTTCTATACGTAGAAATGTCTCTAGTATTTTTAGAGAATAATAAAACAAAACGGCACACTGGGTCAGTCAGCACAGATGCTTATTTAAGGCCCATTTCCTCCTTCCTCTTCATGGTTGCTTTTGAAGACGCATCAATTGCAGCCGGCGCCGATACTAAGAATAACCTTTCAACATCCTGGGAGTTTTTCACTCAAAGCTGTCAACACTCGGTCTTCCAATGTGGTCATCCAACCATGTACTAACCGAGACCGACGTAGCTTAACTTCGATTACTGACGATAAACTGAATCAAGTCCTGCCGTATTATGTACATGTTTAATATGTGTGCGAATGTCAAAACTTGCGCTACTATATTAATGCCATTACTTACCTAATCCGCTGGGCTTAACTTGGGTCATACTGAAATTAGTACTCACATGTTTTAAAAATATGGCTTCTAAATTACATATTGGATTTGTTGAGGACTCTATCAACATATTATTATAGGTTTATTTCATTTTTCTAAATTACTAGTGCTACTAATATACTAATATTAGTACTAGTATACAATATTAGTATTTAAATACTAGCACTAGTATACTAGTATTAGTATATTACAATACTAATAAAAATAGTACTAGTATTACTGTAATATACTAGAGCTTGAATTAATTAAGATTTCTACAAACGCTTTTCAATTATGCGTATAGAAAACAGGTTGTACTTGAAAAAAGCGGGATCAATTATTTGCGAAAATTTTTAAACATTGAAAAAGCAAAACCTAAAAGAGCCAAACTGAAATTGCTGCGTTGGGAACGCTAAGGTACTCATATGATAGACCCATATTATTCGTATTGTGATCGGCATAGACTGATTGATTTTACAAGCACTCGTCGATGTATTCAACCCTTTATCGATCTCAACAGATCGATATATCACAACTGAACCCTTGTAGCGCTTAAAGCGCCGCTTCCGAGAGCCATATGAGTCAGTCTGAACGCCTTAGAATCAGAACAATTCATCGCCTAAGTTAGAAAAATCAATCATAGTTTTTATTGCAAGAGTTACTATTTTTCACTAAACATACTTGATCAGCACTTTCACATGTTTCTCTAAGAAATAATTGCATTTAAAAGAATGCAATTTTGAACTTGAACGAAATTAAATTATATATATATATATATATATATATATATATATATATATATATAAGCTGGTAAAGCTAAGGTTAACGTCAGTTTCCTCACTCGAAAGCGATGTCAGTGAGGGGCGAGCCCAGGATTTGAACCCGCACCATCTGATCCTCGGTCGAGTATCTTACCGACTTCGCCACTGGCTGGAGCCAGTGGAACCAATATATTCATGTATGCTTCGCCACTGGCTGGAGCCAGTGGCGAAGCATACATGAATATACATGAATATATACATGAATATATGCATGAATATATATATATATATATATATATATATATATATATATATATATATATATATCCTACTAAATTATTGTCATCACACTGAATCAGTTTACTTCGTTTTAGGTTTTATTGACAGTTTAATATACATGTACATGTATGTCTCTAGTAGTCATTCGTATACTGAAGATCCGTGAAAATTAATTACTTCGTATATTTTGCATCTGTTATATATGAATATATATATATATATATATATATATATATAATTATCGTAGAGACAAAGTCAGTCGCCCACTGTGTCACTCACGGGTACTCCATCGATCAATCAAATAAAGAGATCCTATAACAACTTAATCATCAGAGTGACCATCTCATGGTCTTTACCTTCAAGAAAAACATCAATAACAAGTCTTAGAGTGCTACTGTCGTCAATGACAACATCGAGCACTATGGAACCAAAGCCAGAATAACGATCAAAAGACAGATGTCAATCAATCAATCAATAAGAATTTAACGTCCGGTTCCTCGCCATAAGGCAATGTCAGGGACGTTTCTTGCAGACTCTATACAAACAGGCGCCAAGGCACCGCAGCAAACGGAGCAAATCCAGTGTCGGGTAAACTAGTGCAAAAGTACGTAATACATTAAACTAAATAAGAAATAAAGAATTTCACTAACTTTTGGAAAAAAACTCCCCATCTATTTCAGTTCCGCTTTATCCAGTCCATCAACGCCGGTTACATTTTTTATTTTTCATATCTTTAAAAGGTCCGGCAGAAAACCAACAAGAAATCGTTTATTATTTTTCGTAAGATTTGTGACGAAGCGGATGGCAACACTTTGTTACTCTATTTAGAGCAACACGGACATATTACCGGCGCTTAAACAAAGGTATAAAGTAGGAGTGTGGAGATTGAGCTCTTCCAAAACGATGACGTTTTTATTAACGAATAATATCCACTTTGCATTCGTTTCTTTATTTTCTTTTCGATCTAACTACATTCATCATCATCTTCTTCCCTTCAATTCTAGTTCAACCAGGGTCGGGATACTTATAGACTGCTTCAAACCCTCTCTGTCCTACATCATATCATCAATCAATCCCCTATTTGAGACTTTTCCATTCGTTTAAATTTCTTTCTTGTAGTTACCTTTTTAACTACATTAACGCACTTTAATTCTAATTTGAGATAAAAACTTCCAAGTGTCAACTTTCAATTTTCAGTTTCTCAATTTTCAGCATAACCCTACCGGGGGCGGTTTAGCCCCTAATATCTCTCCCTTGCCTATCCACTGATTGCGCCACTCTGTACGTGACTCTTCACAGAGCGCTGATCATTATGCTACACACTTGTGCAATCAATTCATTTCTTATTTACTCTCTCTTCCCAGCCCACGCTCTAATGTAATTCATCTAAAAGAAAAGTGGAGCAGAACCCATACGATTGGTAAAGATAGCCAAATGGGTGACGAGTTTTTATAGAGTTTGTTAACCCATGAGTTTTATAGAGTTGGATAACCCGCGAGTTTTTATACAGTTGGCTAACCAAGAGTTGGTCAACCCACGAGTCTTTATAGAGTTATTTAATCCACGAGTTTTATGCAGTAGGTTAACCCACGAGTTTTTATAGAGTTGATTCGGAACGATGAGAATTGAGCCTAATGACAACTGAACGGAGGTGTGAGAGTGGAAAGACAGGTAAAGCTAAGGTTAATGTCAGTTTTCTCACTCGAAAGCGATGTCAGTGACGGGCGAGCCCAGGATTTGAACCCCGCACATACTGATCCGCGGTCAAGTATCTTACCGACATCGCCACTGGCTCCAGCCAGTGACGATGTCGACGGCAATATCACTACTTAAAACTTAAAATGAGGCAATTTGAACAATATTATTATATCAATACAAACCTTGGGAAGTTAGGCGTATTCCTTGTTCTTTTCAGATATCTATAATTCAAATCGTAGCAGGATTCTAACAGGTAGAGAAATATTCAATGAAGTTTACATAAGAACATTACATAAGAACTTCGAAGCGTTTAACTTCTGATAATCTCTATTGCATATCCCAATCGAAGTATGTGTGTCATTGTCTCCATTGTTCAGGAATATTACTCTACCTGCAGAACATTATGCAAAATGCTATATAATAATAATAATATTAATCTTCATCATACGTTGAATCCCATTTTAACCAGGGTCGGGATAAAATAGACTGTTTCAAATACTCCCTGTCCTACACCACACCACCAGCCAATCCCCCATTTGAGACTCTTCCATTCATTTACATATTTGTTTGCAATATCATACAGTAAAAAATAAGATTAGTGATTATGCTGCTATTATAAACTTAGCGATATGCGCTGTTATCTGCACAATATTCGTTGTTTCTTAAACGTCCCTTTCTATGGCTGTGTCGTGGTGGTGACAGGTCTTCGAGGCTGCTTTTCACGTTCCCGGTACCTTATATATCGTTTCATTGATTAATTGTTTTTGCTGCTGATAGCGCTAATTTGTAGCAAGTTCCAATAGGTGATTAACATTCCTGGGGCCCAAGGGGAATTCCTTCAGCTGTTGACTAAACTGGGCTTTGAACCAAGATCACTTGCTTCTGAGGCGAACACTCTAACCGTCAGCCTCTTCTCAATTAGTTGTCGACCTTTTTAAATCCAAAAGCAAAATTCTAAGCGTAATTTTCCTATAGCTCTCCTATAGCTAATGTTAACGTCAGTTTCCTCACTCGAAAACGATGTCAGTGACGGGCGAGCCCAGGATTTGAACCCCGCACATATTGATCCGTGGTCGAGTATCGTATCGACTTCGCCACTGGCTTCAGTCTACGCCGGCACTGAAATTGTACCGTTTACCTCTGGATTCAGCGTTAAACAACTAAGTAGTAATTATTATTCCACCCGTTGAACCCAAAGAAGCACACATAAGCTTTTTATAGTTTTTGTTTTGAAACACATAATGTTGTACAAAAGTAAATATCAAAAATAAATGAAAATTTATTCTGAGAACTTGAGAGACTGAGAGACTGAGAGACTGAGAGACTGAGACTGAGAGACTGAGAGACTGAGAGACTGAGAGACTGAGAGACTGAGAGACTGAGAGACTGAGAGACTGAGAGACTGAGAGACTGAGAGACTGAGAGACTGAGAGACTGAGAGACTGAGAGACTGAGAGACTGAGAGACTGAGAGACTGAGAGGCTGAGAGGCTGAGAGGCTGAGAGGCTGAGAGGCTGAGAGACTGAGAGGCTGAGAGGCTGAGAGGCTGAGAGGCTGAGAGACTGAGAGACTGAGAGACTGAGAGACTGAGAGACTGAGAGACTGAGAGACTGAGAGACTGAGAGACTGAGAGACTGAGAGACTGAGAGACTGAGAGACTGAGAGACTGAGAGACTGAGAGACTGAGAGACTGAGAGACTGAGAGACTGAGAGACTGAGAGGCTGAGAGGCTGAGAACTGAGAGACTGAGAGACTGAGAGACTGAGAGACTGAGAGACTGAGAGACTGAGAGACTGAGAGACTTCCAGAGAGCCAGATTAACTGTTCCATCACTGAACGATACTCCAATGAGAGCCGGTGATCATTTTGTCGAACAGGATTTAGTGGATATTATATACCATGGAAATTATATGAGTCACACACCTCAATCGCAAGATAATATCTAGTTTAATTAAATTTTATTAATTTAAATGTAATTTCAATTAAATTCTAAGAAATTTTAAATTCAATTTCAATTAAATTTTAAATAATTGTAATTATATTTCAATTTAATTTTAATTAACTTATTTTTAATTTAATTTAAATTTTACTTAATTGTAATAAATTTTAGTCTATTGCATTTTTAGTTTCGTTTTCTTTCTTGTATTTGATTTATTTTCTAATTATCAAAAATCTCTAATGATTATCTTTTATATTTCTTATCGTTGTTTCTTTTTGTCAGAAATATTTACGCAATTTCATGAGAAGTTTCGTCAAATGATAATAATTAATAATTAATTAATTTAATTAATATAATTACTTCCACGATTTAAAAAGTTACTATGACACATTCAAATCCTATCAAGATTTTACATCCATAATTACTTATTACGACAATAAGTAATTAATACTCACGATTACTTATTATGACACTAAGTAATTAATAGTTATTAAAGGTAATTAAAGTGGCAGTTGAGTGCTAAGAGAACGGCAAAAACATTTCGGGCCCCGGAAATGTATTTTCACGAAACTCCTTGTATCTAAATGGGGTCGCTAGTAGGGGAACGCACCTCAGAAAAATGAGAGCTAGGGGAACCGAATTTCCCTGCGCCCTCCCTCCCCCGTACATTCACTATAACCGCTGGTTATAAATAATCAAAGAGAGTTGTCCAGCGATATAGCATCCTTCTTATGCATACCTTGTAATCTAACCTTCGGATTGCAGCAATTTTCTAAAAACCCTCTACTTCCGGTTCAACTTAATCCATACATACAGCTGGTGACATGGAAAGAGCGAAGCTATTATTAAGATAATTAGAGTGGACTCGAAGGAGTCTCATACAAATTATATCGAGCATTAGGTATTGATATTATATTTTATTGTAAATAAAAATATTGTTGGCGTATCAATTGCAGCCAGCTCAGATTTAAGAATAACCTTCCTACACCGCCGGGACTTTTTCATTCAAAGGAGTCAACATTCGGTCTTCCAAGGTAGTGGCCCACAAAGTGCTAACCGGGCGCGGTGTAGCTTAATTTCGTTCAATTGGAGCACAGGTTGACAGAGTGCGTTAAATTCCGCCCCCAACGTTCAACTGTTAAAATATTCTATAGAAATAAAAGTCTACATTGTAACACGGAATATCTCAGAATTGAAAGCACTCCGGCTTGATGTATGGCTATAAGCATTAAACGTTGATGAAAACCGTTTATCATTTTTCAAACGACTTTTTAGAATTGCACAAATGTGATGAGAGAGTTGCGTGCTACAAAGCCATTAGAAAATTCTACATTAATGTCCACAAAATACTTTTCCGGTGGTTGAAAAATATTAACACAAAATTCGTTCGTCGAATTTAGAAATTTCTGTCAGTGATTCGCATTAGATGGAAGAAAATCACATTGAGCGCTGTACTGCAACCTTCCTGCAATTCACTGCCTTCCGGAAATAATCATCTGAAATTATTCCTTCACTTGAATTACTCGATAATTTTTGTGTTAATCTCATAACAGAAAACATTTCTCTGTATTAATAGTCCAGTGCTTAAAGAGGCAATTGAGAGCTAGGGAAAGGTATGAATTTTTCGAGCCCCCTATAATGTATTCGCAGGTCTCTTACTATATAAGGTGGGCCCCTTTCAGGGGAACCCACCTCAGACAATTTGAGACTTAGCTGAACGCATTTTCCCTGCGTTCCCCCCACCCACTTTAACCACCGTAATAGACTAATATCGTTACTGCATTATTACGTTCCCGAAGAATTTCTATAATTTATTTATGCATTTATTTATTTATTTATTTATTTATTTACCTGTGTTGTGTCTGGGTTGCTGAAGAATAGACCAACCGTGGACTGCACGTGTCTTTAAAAGCGACAAAGTACTACGATACAAACCAACGTAAGAAAATGCATTCGATTGCTAAGCGCCTAGGTTCCAGCAACTGCTGCAAAATTTTCTAATCCCGAGTTAAACTGGGATTCGTGGAAAATGAAGACAATTTACTTATCTATGTATCTATTGGACGCATTTCTTACGAGTTATGAATGGTTAACAATAGATTAGAAAAACATATGAATGGTGTAATGGCATATTATATCCTAATAGTATTTATACATTTCGCCTGTATTAATACATCATAACGGTACTAATATAGGTATCCTGCGTTAATACATCATTAAGGTATTAATGAATTTCTCATGCATTAATACATCTTTATAATATTAATACATTTTTCATGTAATAATAATAATAATAATAGTAATAATAATAATAATAATAATAAGAATAGTAATAATAATAAGTATAAGACTAATAATAATAATAATAATAATAATATAATAATAATAATAATAAAGTACCGTAATGATGAATTAATACATCATTACGGTATTAATGTATTTCTCCTGTATTTCTCCTGCCTGGATCCAGTGGCGATGTCGATAAGATATTCGACCGCTGATCAGTATGTGCGGGTTCAAATCCTGGGCTCGCCCGTCACTGATATCGCTTTCGAGTAAGGAAACTGACGTTAACCTTAGCTTTACCAGCTTTTTATTAATACATCATTACGGTATTAATAGATCTTTACATGTAATTCCATTCTGTAAAATGTCATGAAAATTATGGACTGTAAATTAATCTATTATTAATCAATCAATCATTTATTAGCAAGAGAGGACTGGTAAGTAGATAGAAAATTAAAGAAGAGGAATAATTTTAAAATAACTAGAAAAAATAGCCCGTTGCACAAAATAATGCGGAATATTATCAACTGCAATTTTTGGTGTCCATAAGTAACAAGAAAAAGTCAAAACGTTAGCATAAAACACGCTACACCGTAATTTATTATTACGAAGCAGGTCTACATTAAATATCCAAACCTTACATAATGTCCAGTTATTACTCTAACTACTGTAAAACATTTAAGAATAATTGTCGTTAAATTTATATTTAAAAATTACTTTTTTAAAATCGTACAACTGTTTCGAGAGTGTATCGGAGGATATCGCGGAATTACTGTACGAGATTAAACAACGCCTTCCATAGAGACAGAGGAGGCTCCGCTCAGTACTGAGCAACTATAGTGGGCGTTCTGAGGGTCGATAGGTGTTTGTGTGTCTGTGTGTGTATGTGTACATGTGTGTGTGTGCGTGTGAATGTTTGTATGTGTGTGTGTGTGTATGTTGAGATGTGCGAGTGAAAGTAGTGGATTTGTGTATGTACATGTATGTGTGTATAAGTGTATGAGTGTATGTGTGAGGGCATGTATGTCTGCATGTGTGTATGTGTGTGTGTTTGTTAGAGTATATCAAAACCAAAATGTATGACGCGTGTACGCAGCAAATAAGCCATATACACGAATAATCAAATAATCAACAATATATGTTATTAAATGAAGATGACAATAATTGCTTTGCTTTGACTATTTACATCAAATACGGTCATCTAGCTGAACAATATAGAATGTCTCAATAGCGTAGGGGTAACGTCATGAGGTTTTAAATAACAGATCCTGAGGTGAATTGAACCCTCGTGGTTTCGAATCCCAGCCGCGCTGATCTGAGAGTAAAATCTCGGACATTCACTTGACTGGATACACGGAAAATTAACTAAATTTGCTAGCGGTTTTAACATATGGTATTAGAAAGTGATAGATATCAACATAGTTGATCATTTCACAATAATGCGTGTTTACTTTTAACACTTTATGTGTGTCTGAATTTAACTATTTGATAAATGGTTAGACTTTGTAATGGTTTCAGCCCACTGGTCAACATATTGCCTGAGATTGAAACTTGAGAACAAACTTTAAGAAGGAATATACGCCTTGGACTTTGGCTTATTAAAACACAAGAAAGATCGATAATTTTTCGTAGCACTGGTTTATAGGAAGATGGTCCTATTCATCTTAACCTCTTCACGTAAACAAGATCAATCGACTGGCACTTTTCTTTAGATAATAGCTTTTAGCAGGAGCATAGCATTCGGCAATAATATTTACCTCATATCCTCTACATATACAGTTTGTCTTATTGTTAAAAGCAAAGTGTTTCTAGTGTTTCACGGAAGCTATTTCAAGCTTTAGCGTCCGTGTTGAATGGCATCATCGAATTATGGCATCATTAAGTGATTGCATCATCGAGTGATTGATGGCATCATCGAGTGATTGATTGCATCATCGAGTGATGGCATCATCGAGTGATTGATTGCATCATCGAGTGACTTGAAATGATAAATCGTAATCGTAATCCTTGTCTCCATTCACACATGTATTTATTATAGATATATATACTATATATATAATAATAATAAAGGTTTAACATCCGTTTCCTCATACAAGGATGATGTCAGGGACGTCATATATATATATATATATATATATATATATATATATATATATATATATATATATATAATGTATATATATAATGTATATATATATATATATATATATACATGTATGTATATATATATACGTGTATAGGCCTACACATTATATAGCCCCCGTTGAAGGTCGTAGTTTATTGCGTCCTATTTTATTTTAATTTAGACCAAAACTTGATTGGATTCATCGCAATTCGAAGTTAAAATGATGCTTGATTCCTGTTCCTATCATATTATTACATATTTCTCTTTTAATGATCTCACCATTACTCCTCTCTGCAATGATAAATTTTAATCAATCAGCAGTCGAATTTAATATCCGCATCTTAATTGCGAATTCAAATCAATGCTTTTCATCCAAATGGTGGGGCAATTTCGACTCTATGAGACTGAGGAGTGTTACGAAATTATTTTCTTTTTAGGGATGGATAAAAGAACATAAAATATTCAAATCTAGCATGATATGGACGTAACTATAGGGCGGACTGGGGGGTCCGCTCCCCAGAATGAAAGATCTGCCATACCAGCAAATGTCCCCCAATCCAAAGAAATTTGTATTTATTATTAAAAGATGTCACATCCATTAACATTTAAACTGCCACTCTGCCAGTTTAAGCTGCCACCCAATGCCACCCCATGAAAAATTAGTTCTAACTACGTCACTGGATATCGCCCCAGATATTACTTTAGTTTCTTTTAAAGGGTAAACTATCCCCCCCCCCCCCCCCCTATGACGTCTCGACCTCCATGGTTTATATTCTGTATCCCGGAGAAGTGGACAATGTAACAGCTGCTTTCAATGTTAAAATATTTCATTTCATCTACAAAACAACAACAACAACGACAACAACAACATCCGGGACAACAGCTTTCCTCTCTAATCCTACAAACAACTAAACATGCGACATTCGGACAATGGTTGAGATTTTAATTTATACAGTCCAGGTTGTTTATCGAATTTTCCATCTAGAATTCCGGGAAATCTGGTAATTGATTAAATATAATATCAAAGCTGCCGAAGGCTAAAGAGTAAAAATTTAAGAAAGTAAAAAGAAGCACATCAGAAGTAGTGATAGTAAGATTTTTACACAAAAATAAGTAAAAGCTAAAGCTAATGTTAATATCAGTTTCCTCACTCGAAAGCGATATCAGTGACGGGCGAGTGATCCGCGGTCGAGTATCTTACCGACATCGCCACTGGCGCTAGCCTAATAGTAGTCTAATTATTTTTGTACGAACCAGATATTTGTTGCTCTATTTAAATCTTCTTAGCGTATTACTGGTTCAACCATCATTTAGACATCACTTGACTGTTGACTGTATTACGAGTTACTGTTGAACCGAGTAGAGATTCTTTAAATTAATTGTGCAATTCGGCCGACTGGTATGTTCTATTACGAAGATAATACTCATGTTTTTAAAGTGAAATATTTCTAATTAGCCTGAGTTATGTACGTTGAACTTTCGCTCACTTGGAGAAGATTGTGAGTAGACTAACCCGGGCTTTGAACCCAGGTCACTTGCATCCAAGGTGAAGACTCTAACGGTTACGCCATTATCCCTGCCTTATTTAAATCAAACAGAATATATTGAAATTGTGGAAGTAGTTGAGAGATAATGAGGAAAAGGTTAATAGAAAGAGAAATTTAGACAGGCCAGTTAGTAAATAAAGTTTTCAAATAAAAGCTCTGTGTGTTTATTGTAAAGTCTTTAAACATATTCATTTCGTTGAACTTCATCACCTTGAGTTTTTGCGAAGATTTGACGCTGAAGATCTAAGAATAGATATGAAGTTAACTGCGGGGGAATGCTAGCGGCTGTAAGTTATTGGTTTTTAGTAAGTCGACCACTGATATTTAGAATGAAACCTTCACAATGTTAATAAATAATCATGATATTAAAACGGCAGATATAGTATAATAAGCATTGCTACAGCTTTAAATATATAAATTAATATACGCGTTGCGATGCGATTTGATACAAGTATATCGCTAGCTTCTCAGTGGAAACTCTGTTCAATTATATGCAACGTTAAACATAATAGAACTTGTTTTTCAAGGAACATAAAAAGTTGAAGTAGTAAATTAACAGAAGACTAGTTTTCGTCATTTTTTCAAATCCAAGAAAGTATAGATTTCATCATCTCTCTCCTAGTGCACTGCCTACTGACTGACCCATGGTATATAACGCCTCCACTCATTTTCCGTTTTCCTCTTCATGACCACATATGAGTGGAACTTTAAATCATCTATAACAGTCATTTTGATATACAATTATTCTTGGGCATTCTGCTGATTTATTTATTTATTTATTTACCACATCAAACATTTAAAAACGCAGGTAAAGCAAATAGAAAAGCGAAATATGGAAACGACGATCATGATTAGCTTATGACGATCTGGGCCCCCTATGCCCAGACGGTTGAACTTTTCAAAAGACTTGAGAACTCTATGTAGAATTGTAAATTTAGAATTAAATTACCAATCTTTAATCGAAATAACGTTACGCAATATGAAACAGAATGTCTATAACAGTTTCTGTAGAAGCGCTCTAGTGTAAGATTATTTAGTTATTGCACTTGTATTTTGTATTCTGTACTGTTTTGGTCTTTGTACGACACTTGTTAATTTTCTTAGTTGTCAAATTTGACGAATAAACGATCTTCATGTGTAGATCTTCATATGCCTTACCCTGCTTTCATCATTTTTCACATTCTAAAACTAGCAAAAGGAGTGCAGTTTTCATCATTTAGAACTATGCAAAGAAGGATAGTTTTCATTATTTAAAAAATATCCAAAGAAAGATAGTTTACACCATTTAAAACTCTCTAAAAACTTATTTATCTAAAGATCGAGGATCAGTATGTGAGGGATTTAAATCCTGGGTTCGCCCGTCACTGACATCGCTTTCGTTTGAGGAAACTGTCGTTAACTTTAGCTTTACCAGCTTTAAAGAAGGCTGAGTTTTAAAACTAATTTCACAATTTCTTCTTTAGCCTCAATCGCGCCTTTCAGCAGGAATATTAGCAGCAGCTTCTTTGTCACCAGGTTATCAGGATGCTTTGAAGCTCAGAAGCCGTATTCTTTCTGGGAGATACAGCAACTTCTTTACATGACAACGGATGTGAAAATGTGCCCCCCCCCCCCCCCCCCGAGTAAGATTAATTCCTGTGAAAGAGAAATTAGAAACTTTACAATGCAGGCGGAGACCATTGAGAAAATCCGAGAATGCCAGCTTACCATTTTCTGTAATTTAAAATTGACTTGATTTAAAAAGAGTTATTGTAAGCGCTTAGATTTTCTCTTTTTCCACAGGCAAAAATTAACATTTGTTGAAATTAATTTTGAAATCTTCAGTTAAAAGAATTTAATAAAAATTACAACGCTTGAATTATTTATTTATTCTGTTGACAGAAGAAAGAACAAATATATTAATCGTTGCGTAAATTTAGACAGAAAAAAGAAAACCACGAGAGTCTAGACTCATAATGGTGTTTCCAGGGAAACACAAAAGGCCATCAACAATACAAAAATATATTCTCTGTCCACGCAGCGTGTTAAAATGATTGAGGCAGAGTTTATGAAGCGTACTTTGACTCTTATAGTTCTCTTTTCCAGAACTTCCAGCGTCGTACTCCATTTCCATTCAGACGAGCAGCAATTCAACGATCATTCGAAACCCAGAAGCAAGTCATAATAATAATAATAATAATAATAATAATAATAATAATAATAATAATATCACAGAGCAAACCGGCGATAAGCGAGAGACATCTTTGGCAAAGGCTTTCTATGACTTTGCAAAGATTTCATGCAGTTTGCTTCAACAATTCTTTTAAGCCGATTCATGACCTCGAGTAGCCGGGCGGCGATTCAGCACGTATTGCTTTAATCGTTTTTATCAAACCCCAGGTTCTTTACACCGGGGTAAAAATTTATTTTAAAAAATAATAATAATAATAATAATAACAATTAGAGTGCTACAGTCATCAATGACAACATCGAGCACTATTGAGACAAAATCAAGCCGGCGAGCAAAAAAGAAGGTCCAAAAACGGTGCAAATTCCAAAATCCAGAAATTCAGTCCAAAGTAGAGGGAGTTAAAGAAAAGGTGGTTTAGGCGCAGGTAGCTGCTCATGGACACTGGATGGAAAAGAGAGATTGAAAAGATAGATCTTCAACTGCTTATGGAACTGCTCATAGGAAAGCAAAGGCTGATGTAAATCATAAAACTGAATGAGATTTGAAGCAGCAAATACTGCAGTTACTCTAACAGCCGGTCGTTAACGATATAAATGTTACAATAGCGAACGATGTGCAGTTTATAGTATATAATCTAAGCAGTTTGCTGAAGGCTGCAATCGATTTATCGCTATTTAGAGATGTGTTCACTCAAATACAGATATATCAAATAGAGAAAAATAAATAAATATAGAGAAAATAGAAAGAAAAATATAGAGAATATATACATATATATATATATATATATATATATATATATATATATATATATTTCAATATAGAGAAAATTGTCTCTGTATTGCACTATGTCTTGATTTATGCTTTCCAGTCAGCGAGAATGAATACGATTGGAGTATTAGTTGGAAGAATGCTGTCAAATTTTAATAAATTATACTTCTGATGAGGAAGGCATAGGAGACCACCTCGGCAAAAGCACCACCCCCCAAGAAAGAATGGAATATCAACGCATCGCTCTAAAAGGTCATGTATATGTGGATAGGAAGATTAAGGCGGAAGACAGGGAAAGGTAAAGGCGATATATGCCATGGACCTGCCAATAGGCATTACACTAAGAGAGAGAGAGAGAGGTAATTATGTTGTCGTAAATTAAGGCCTCGAGTCCGATAAATGCTATCTTATTTCTCCTGAAAAATCTCAATATTTTGTTCAGCAACAAAACGAACGATGTCATTTTGTTTAAATGCGATATTCTTCAAATCTCTGAATTTGACAATTGAGTAATTACCTCGGAAATGTGAGCCGGCTTTATTTTTGCAATGCGGTAATTCTATATTCAAAGAATTAAATAGTTTTGTTTTGTTCATTTGAATATGAAAGGATTCAGGGTTTAAGCTGACACGTTTCAAATTAAAAAATGCCAATTCCAGTTTTTCGTTTTACAGAATATAGAATAATAAGTTATTTATTAATAATATTTTATATCCTGACTTTACACCGAATAGAAAAACAAGGTGTAAACAAGCAGTAGATTAGTCAAATACAATTTTGACATTGCTTTGAATGATGAGCTATTTGCTCAGGTTTAATAAAAATATATTTGAAATCTAATTATTTGTTGGCAATTGCTGAAGGTATTTAGTTCACTGAAATTAATTCATTTTCTAGAACTTATTTTAATATTAGCTGCCATTGATTTCGAATATTTTGACCGTGTTGTCAATAGATTGTGATACAAGTCCTTCGATTTATTTTTTTTTCAGACATAACAGTTTATATTTGCCATATTAATATAAATAGTTAAACATAAACAGTTTATATATAGAATTTATGCAGTTAAACATAAACAATTCAAAGTTAGACAGTAAAATATATGTCATATATTTATATAGTAACCTTTATATAGTAACCTTTTTATATAGTAACCTTTCTAATATATGTAATAAAGCAATAACAATTTGCGCATAAACAGTTAAACAAACATAAACAGTCAAACATAAATAGTTCACATGTAAACAATAAAACATAAACAGTGCACAAATATATGTAAACCTTAAATGGTAAACCGATCGTACAGGCACAACAGTCCCTGACATCATCCTTGTATGAGGAAACGGACGTTAAACCTTCATTATTATTATGCATAAATAGCTAAACAAAACACTTCACAGATAAACAATAGAACAGCTTTCAGCGTTAGAATAGAAAATAATAAATGAAGAACAAGCCAGGCCACAGGGGCACCAATTATGTATGACTTATCTAAGTCTTAGACATTCCCTATCTTTCTTCCTATCTAGAAAACAGAAAATATAGATAATCAGATCTCTCTCTCTCTCTCTCTCTCTCTCTCTGTCTAGATTTTAGTCAACTGTCAGGTCCAAGGTACATATTGATACGCAGAGTCAGCTTTCACGCTCTTTTCCATAAAGAGCGCTACACAGATAACAAATTAATACCTTGAGAAAAGGCTATGCTTTACCATAGCATAATTGGCATATAGCTTGGAAAATATATCTTCTGAGGTGGTTTCACTTTGGCTTCCTAGGTTTTCCTGAGAAAGGTGAATTTAACAATAAAAACAATCAAATATTGGGGCTAGAAACTGCCAGACGGTGGGGAGAAGGAAGATGAGATGGAAGGGGGTTGGGGTTAGAGCTTGGTGGGGGTTGGGATTGAGATGGCGCCACGTGGTCTGTCATCAGCCAATCACTGACAGGATTGGACCTGGGGTCGAATCCTGTAGACCTGGAGACAGATTATCAAAAGTCCTTCCACTGTCCTCAATCCTGGATAAAGGATTCACGAGAGGATAGAGAACTTAATGTGTAATATTAATTCTAATTCTCATCAAATAAAGCTGGTAAAGCAAGGTTAACGTCAATTTCTTCACTCGAAAGCGATTTCAGTGACGAGTGAGCCAAGGAATAATATATTCGTGGTCAAATATATTACCGACATCGCCACTGGCTCCAGCCAGTTTCAGGAGAGGATAGAGAACTTCATGTGTAATATTAAAACTAATTCTCATCAAATAACGTATCTCTCTTAGTGCACTGTCTATTGGCAGGTCATGGCATAAAAATACTCCACGTATTTCCATCTTAAGCTTTCCTCTACATATCAAAATACGAGTTTGTCACCATATAATCCATCTTTTATTTATTCAATAAATATTAGTTTACTTTTATTAACTATGAATTAGAGACCGTTGATTGACTGAAATGGATTCTGTAGAATTTTTTGCTAATTGCTAAAATAATTTTATATATTAAATTTTAACGTAAATACGTAATAAAACTGAGAAAATCTGGAATAATTTTAAATCAAATCAGTTAAAATGCGGAACGTTTTTGTAACTTTTACTGCAGCAATAAATAAAGATTAGTAAAAGAGTTCGGTGTTCATTGTCGAAATTACGAAAACCAGTGTTGGCAGAGATTTCTAATGTTGAAAATTTTGTTGAACTAATGGCACAAGTTCTGCAATGTTTCCTTTTTAAAGGTCTATAATCCCTATAGAAAGTTAAACTACAACACCATAACAATAGGTTTAAGCAAAAATTCCGGTGTTAACAGCTCACCAAACTGAATCCTTTGCACTTTTTCTCTGTTTGCTCGGTAAATACTAACTTCATCGGCTAATGGAAAAGAAACACTTCTTTTGCCGGTTTGGATGTCTTAATTTTCAACTTTAAAACATTCCACTGTGGTACCACCCGGTGGTATTGAAGCAGGGAATGACGCCCCTGACCAGTAAATGTTAGTAAAGCTGAGGAAGGCACAGGGTGCCCACCTCGTCATAAGCAGAATCCCCCAAGATTAATGGTATATCAAAACGAATGTTATAGATGATTTAAAGATCCACTCGTATGTGGACATGAAGAAGAAGACAGAAGATAGAGATGAGTGGAGGCGTTATATACCATGGACCTACCTGCCAGTAGGCAGTGCACTAAGATATATATATATATATATATATATATACATGCATATATGTATATATATAGATATATATTTATATATATAAATATATATATATATATATATATATATACAGTATATATATATATATATATATATATATATATATAGAGAGAGAGAGAGAGAGAGAGAGAGAGAGAGAGAGAGGTAGGAACGAGGCTAGGAGTAGGGGAAAGAACTATAATCTTTGCCCATAGAAATTATAAAATGCGTTAGAATCAACAAGTCTCGCTCTGTAATTATCCCTCCTATTTACAACCCTTCTCTAGCTCCTGGAGAGGGCGGATTCGATCCCCTAACTTAATTTCAGTTTTAAATTAAATTTGAAAAACCGCTTGAAACCTTTGTAAAATGTGGTAAAATTTAATCCCATTTTATAGTGGAATGGCCATACAAACAGTGTAGTATAAAATAATATTACATAATAGATATATACATGTATACATGTATATATATATATATATATATATATATATATATATATATATATATATATTATAATACTAATCCCTCGTATTGTAATATTATGTGATATCATATTTAGTATTATAGTAGTAGTAGTAATAGTAATAATGATAATATTAATAACAATATCCTGATAATATGGATATTAATAATTGAATGTGGTCCTTTTTGCGACAGAATCAGAACATCGGGTGTGCTGAATATAGTTAAAGAAGGTAAATATAGAAAAGGAAGGTCAGTATTAAAAATAAATTTAAATTCTAATTTTATTGGCATTTATATTAAGTAATGAGGAATTGCAGCCTATATTATTGCCAATGACTATAACTTTAATAAAATCTTCTATTTTTGAAACAAACCTCTTTCAATGCAGCAGGGTTATAATTTTTTAGTTTTTTTTTCTCTCTCTCTCTCTCTCTCTCTCTCTTTGTCTTTCTCTCTTTCTATATCTTTCCCAAGCTATACATGTAGGCTACATAAAGTATGGATAAGGCAGCATAGACTTTGTGAAGGGATTAATTTGCTGATGAAAGGAATGCTCTTATGGAGTGAGAAAGCAGACTTTTGAGTATGAATATATACCTTGAACCCTGCCACTTGGCAGTGCACTGAAGATTAAAGAGAGATTTCTTTCTCTCTCTCTCTCTCTCTTTCTCTTTCACTCTCTCTCTCTCTCTCTTCCTCTTACCTCTACCATCATTCCTCACTCTCTTTCCTCTTCTTTCATACACTCTCTTTCTCTTTTAACCGCCTTCCAGGTCCATATTAAGACTCTGGCTTCAATATGCAACACTCTAGCTCCACTACCACTACTCAGCACTTTTATCCTCCGCACTAATAATCCCTTACCACGTCATTAACGCATCATCTCAACACAAATTCTCTTTCATCTCTTATACAAAACAACATCGGTCATTGCCTCTTACACTGTGATCTCTCTGTACCGAGAATTTAATGAGCTTAACGGTAAGTATACATAATTAACCTTACGGGAAAGCAGCATCGAGTAATTACAAACTGGACGGATATTGGAGGACCGGATATTGGATGAACCGATCTGTACAGTTAATTAGAAGTGGGTTACTGACAGAGTAATGGCGCAATGATTCTAAATTGACCGAATACTTATTTTTCGGCTACTTGTTATCAAGAAAGGCTAAATGAGCTAACAGTCTGCACCGGACGCTTACTAAGAGTTCTGCATTGATTAAGAATTGTATCCTTTCACAAAGTCTTTTCTAAATCTTAGCGAAACTTTTATCTTAGAAAATTTGGCTTTGCAAAAAGGTAAAGCCGATGTTAACGTCAGTTTCATCTCTTGAAAGTGATATCAGTGACGTGAAAGCCCAGAATTTGAACCCGGCATATACTGATCCGCAGTCGGATATCTTAAGGAGATCGCCACTGGCTCCAGCCAGAGGATTTAGTGTTCCATTGCGTTCCTTAGTTGGTTGCTTAGAACTTCTACCATACTTTACGGATAGTCTTTGTGAACTATCTACGACACGACACAGAAAAACTTTTAATGCACTCATGTAATATAAATTTTCACAACATTTCAATTATTATAGTACACGTATTCACATGATTACTCCGTAAGGGTCAAGAGTCTTTGACTATTGGCTGGCTACAGGAACTCCAGTGAATAACAACTCCAGGATGTCATAATTTAGTATCTTTACTCGCTCCGGGTTAAATGACTTAGGTAATTTTAAAGTTGATCTGAGATCCTTCAGCGTAGACTTAAAAGGTTTTTGATGATAGCAGAAACGACATACCGTATTTACATTCGATAAACTTATGATTCTGTTGCTAATTATAAACTTGAAATTTACTTGTATGTTCTGCTGCTTGTGCCTCACAGGCGAATGCTTTCATGGTCTTGCCTTTCTATCTCTTTCGTTTGTCTACCAATCAGTTAGCACAAGTTCACTGTATTAACAGTTCCAGTTACATTGCAGATCTTGAGTAGAACAGCGAAGAGTATAATAACCAACTGTACAGAATTCATACACTCAGTACAGAGTGCGTACAGTACGGTGGACAACCCAGTAGAGTGCGGTACGGAGTGTGGTACAGTTCAGAAGTACTGTGGTACGGTACAAAGTGTGGTACAGAGTGTAGTACAGTACGGTACAGAGTGTAGTACAGTACGGTACAGAGCGTGGTACAGTTCAGAAGTACTGTGGTACGGTACAAAGTGTGGTACAGAGTGTAGTACAGTACGGTACGGAGTGTAGTACAGTACGGTACAGAGTGTATTACAGTACAGTATAGAGTGTAGTACAATACGGTTATAAAGAGTGTATTACAGTACTGTAGAGACTGTAGTACAGTACGGTACAGAGTGTAGTACAGTACGGTACAGAGTGTAGTACAGTACGGTACAGAGGGTAGTACAGTACGGTACAGAGTGTAGTACAGTACGGTATAGAGTGTATTACAGAACGGTTGTAAAGAGTGTAGTATAGTACGGTATAGAGTGTAGTACAGTAACGGTAGAGAGTGTATTACAGTACGGTACATAGTGTATTACAGTACGGTTATAAAGAGTGTATTACAGTACGGTTATAAAGAGTGTATTACAGTACGGTTATAAAGAGTGTATTACAGTACAGTTATAAAGAGTGCAGTATAGTACGGTTATAAAGAGTGCAGTACAGTACGGTACATAGTGTATTACAGTACGGTACATAGTGTATTACAGTACGGTTATAAAGAGTGTATTACAGTACGGTACATAGTGTATTACAGTACGGTTATAAAGAGTGTAGTACAGTACGGTACATAGTGTATTACAGTACGGTTATAAAGAGTGTAGTACAGTACGGTTATAAAGAGTGTAGTACAGTACGGTTATAAAGAGTGTAGTACAGTACGGTAGAGAGTGTGATACAGAACGATACATATCACGAGATAGTGCAGCACAGAACAGTATAGTATATGATAAAGTGCGGCAAATAGATCATACGCTACACGATAGTACGGTACAAATTGTGTACAGTACGGAACAAAGTGCATGCAGAGTAGGTTAATGTAGTAGGTTCGGAGTGAGGTTTCGTACCATACAGTCGACAACTCTTTTTAAAATATTCTCAAATGATTTCATACATTTTTGATCAGATCTCACCTTTTCAAGTTGATATCAAGTTGCCAGTGAACTTCTGTCACTGAAAAGTTTTCTCATTTAAGTTCTGTTTGTGTTTCAATGTTAATTCTAACCCAAGAGTGAGTGATTTCTGGCCGACTATTCCTTCAAATGCAATGATGAACTAACATTTATTTGCAGTTTTTTAAAATAAATGGATAAATTACTATGGTGCAGAGTGACTGCAGACAGAGGCAAGTTTTGTTAACTTACTCACAAGTATTTGCAATTTTTACAATCGGGGTCTATTCATCCCAAGAATAAAAGTAAAATCTAACAACTCCCTCGTCCTATTCATGTACGAATTGGGCTTTAGAATTAGTCTTGCCATAAAAATAACCCCTAAAGAAACGTTTCCATAACGTCCGTACCTGATTACTATATGTCATGTAAATTTCAGCGATTATTCTTGGTCCAGTTCTACGCATTTTTCAAATTTCATGATGATACTTTTGTACAGGTTGAGTTGTACCTTTTGTCACAAATCACTAAAAATCTCGAGTAATAATTAATAAAAGTATTAAAAAAAATTAATTAATAAAAGTAAAATAATAAATTAATTAATAAAAGTAAAAAAAGAAAATAAATTAATAAAAGTTTAAAAAAATAAATTAATATAAGTAAAAAAAATAAATTAATGAAAGTAAAAAAAATTAATTAATAAAAGTAAAAAATAAATTAATTAACAAAAGTAAAAAATAAATAAATTAATAAAAGTAAAAAAAAATATTAATTAAAAAAAGTAAAAAACAATTTATGAAAATATATAAGAAGATTGGGTGAACAGGATTGTTTTCTCAGGGAATGACGCCCCTGCCTTGTAAATGTTAGTCGAAAGTGAGGAAGGCAGAGGTTGGCCATCTCGTCATAAGCAGAATCCCCACCAAGAATAATGTCATATCAAAAAGAATGTTATAGATGATTTAAAGACCCACTCGTATGTGGACATGAAGAGGAAAACGTAAGAGAGACACGAGTGGAGGCATAATATAATATGGACATGCCGATAAGCAGTGCACTAAGAGAGAGATCATCATCATCAACATCATCATCATCTTCCCTTGAATCCCAGTTTAACTAGGGTAAGGATACAACTAGACTGTCTCAAATCCTCTCTGTCCTACATCATGTCATCCATCAGTCAATCCTCTATCGGAGACTTTTCCATTCGTAAAAATTTTTGTAGCAATTTATGGAGCCTAGGCGCTCACCAACCGAATGCCCTTTCTGACGTTGGGCACTAAGAGAGAGATATGAGAGAGAGAGATATAAGCACTATGAGAGATATAAGAAGAAATATCTAGAAAATGAAGGCTGCTAGTACGCACAGAAATAAATAACTGGAACTGATGAATATTCACGTGCGACGCAGTCCAACACAGAATGATTAAGACGAAAAGTGGAGGAGATCTCACCCGATAGACACAAATCACTCTGTGGGGGGCAAGACTCTAAAGCCCCTGCGACCTATCGATCTCTGAAGATCAATTGATTTCTCGCCAGATTCAATCACGTCTTCGAGGAAACAGAACCGTGTCGAGGGTGTTACGAAATTCCTTGTATTAAATTTAATATCGAGTCAAAAGTCGCGCCCGTGACGTTGGGTCCGCTTCAGAGGAATCAAAGATACTTACCCCGGGTGCAAAGAGAGCATGGAGTACAATATATTCTATGCAATGATTCTCTGCAGCGAGATGATTTGTTTGTGTAATTGTCGTGGATGTCGGTATGGATGGATAGTTTAGTCCAGGCAGAAATATTACAGCTTTCAGGCAACTGCCGTAATTAATCAACTTATTAATTAGTCGATGTGGAAATTATATTAAACTTGTTAATTAATCACATGCTAGAGCTAATGGCGATGCCGTTAAGATGTTCGACCACCGATCAGTATGTGCGGGGTTCAAATCCTGAGCTCGCCCGTCACTAACATCGCTTACGAGTGAGGAAACTGACGTTAACATTAGCTTCTTATCTTTACCAATGACAACGTGTGTTATCATTGGCCAGGAAACGACGTTTTATTAGGCTGATTTATTGTTTCATTCGTTGATTTATTGTTTCATTCATTGATTCATTCATTGATTCATTGATTCATTCATTGATTTATTCATTCATTCATTCACTGATTTATTGATTCATTCACTGATTTATTGATTCACTGATTTATTGATTCATTAATTCATTCACTGATTTATTGATTCATTGATTCATTCATTTATTTATTTATTTATTGATTCATTCATTGATTTATTGATTTATTGATTCATTCATTGATTCATTGATTTATTGATTCATTCATTGATTTATTGATTTATTAATTCATTCATTGATTTATTGATTTATTGATTCATTCATTGATTTATTGATTCATTGTTTCATTCATTGATTTATTGTTTCATTGATTCACTGATTTATTGATTTATTGATTCACTGATTTATTGATTTATTGTTTCATTCACTGATATATTGTTTCACTGATTCACTGATTTATTGATTCATTGTTTCATTCATTGATTTATTGATTCATTGATTCATTTATTTATTGATTCATTGATTCATTGATTCATTGATTTATTGATTTATTGTTTCATTCATTGATTTATTGATTTATTGATTTATTGATTCATTGATTCACTGATTTATTGATTCATTGATTTATTGATTCATTGATTCATTGATTTATTGATTCATTAATTCACTGATTTATTGATTTATTGTTTCATTGATTCATTTATTCATTGATTCATTGATTCATTGACTCATTAGTTCAGTGATTGTTATTAGAAAATACTGATAATCAAGTTGTAGCAGCTGCAAATTTCCAACTACAAAGAAAGTTAGTTTCAACTTATTTTTGATGCATGACATCTCTCAGAATGATTTAATTACAACCCGGACAAGATCTCTTGCTAAAAATTTAATAGAATTTGCAAAGATGTTAGTGAAGCGTCAGATATTCTAATATAAAGTTAATTTAATGTTTTTAATCTCGAAAAGAACACTGAAAATTTAATTTGAGTAAGAGTTATCCTGTCTTAGCTAAGCTCTATTTCAACTAAGAACAGTATGAAACCTTTAGAAAAAACTACTATAAAAGCAATCCACATGAGAGGTTAAAGTATAGGGGGACGCAGGGGAACTATGTTCCCCTAACTATCATTTTTTCTAAGGTTCGTTCCCTGCCAGAGGTCCCTATTAGACTCTAGGAGACCTGCAAATATATTTCAAGGGGCCCGAAAAATTATTATCGTTCCTCTAGCTCTAAATTCTCACTTTCACCACGATGTCTTATGCTCTATTGGTTTATGTGCGGGTTTCACCTTCAATAGCTCAGTCGAATCCTAGGTCCAAGGAAATAATCCTGCCTTTTACTATTACTGTTTCTTGTATATATAATACAAAGTACATAATACATAATCTAAGTGAACAGTTATATATAATACAAAGATTAATAAAATATCTGTAAATAAAAAAATTATTTACATACATAAATGACAACGTTTTAGAGGTAAAATGTAGATGTAGTAAATAAGGTAAACAAGCATTATAGTGAACTGATCGACTATGTTGATATCTAGCATTTTTAATACCACATGTTTAAACCGTTAGGCAATTTAGAGCGTGTTCCGTATAACCAGTTCAGTAAATATCAGAGATTTTACTCTCAGATCTGCACGGCTGGGATTCGAACCTGCCAGGGTTCAATTCACCTCAGGATCTGTCATTTAAAACGTCATGGAGTTACCCCTACGATATTAATTAGGACATTCTAAGTTAGTATTTTAGTATGTGATATCAAAGTAACTCCGTACTCATACAGTTAATAAAATTCATTCTTCTACTCGTATCCCAACCCCAGTTAAATCGTGATTAAAGGGAAGATTATGATGATGATGATCTCAACAAACTAAGACCGAAAGAGTTTTTAACAAAGCAAATTTTCAGAATATCTACTAAACCCAACTTAGGCATGGAGAGGCAAATGGAAGCTTACAAGAAACCAGCCAAATACAGAAACCACGGAGAGATACGGCCTAGTATTGTATAATTGACTACGGCTTTGCTCGGCTCTTTAGATCCCACGGGATTCTGCAATCATTATCCCTTCATGCAATCTCAACGTCCGGTTTAGAGCATCGATCAGCCGGCTCCGTCATAATTGTTTATATAACTACAGCAGAGCCTAACAGAAGAGTCCGTGCAACGAGTTCCGAGGCATTTCCAGTTCCGTTTTCCAAGCTTTTCAATCCCGTTTGTGCTCGAAGTTTGGCTTTTCTTAGATTTTCAGGCAAAAAAAATCAAATCTTGAGCATATCTTGAACGGCAGGTTGCAAAATAAAAAATTAATATCGGTTACCGTGAAGGATAATTTCATATCGGATACCGTTAAGGATAAATTTATATCGGATACCATTAAGGATAAATTTACATGTATATCGGTTACCGTTCCAGTTTTCCGATGCGAATTCCCCTTTGCCTTTCTTCAGTTCTTGCTCAGTCACCTCTTACAGCACGTGTAGTTTACGATTGATTTATTCCTCAGTTGCCCGCTCACAAAACGGGATTGGCTATTTTTTAAATTACTATTCTCTGCAATGTTTCCTGCCAATATACAGTATAATTTATTAGTAGCCCATAGTTCGGCCTTTAATTTATAAATTTGTCCTAATGCTTTCCTTGGTTCAAGTAATCTCCTCATACAAACATAATAAAATATAGCTACAAAACTGACTTATAATGACCAAGATGATGTATGATTCTGAAGGGCCAGCTAAAGCAGATATATGTCTTATGCGGCAGAATGAGTTGTTGAGGATGGGTGCAATTAAGTCAGTATTGACAGTGTCTATAAGCCAGGCAGTCAAGCGTAGCTGTTGACAATTAGTAGCCGTAGTGCTGACATCACTGGATGACTTAATTCTATTTGCCGTCCTTCAATTAATTGACCCCCAGAGGACCCGGTTCGTTTTCACCACCCCATGTATGCCAGAGCATCCCCCCTCTCAAGTGAAATTTTGTCTTATCATTGTCTCAAATTCTACTAGCCCCTCCTCTCCTACCTCCCGCCTCACCCTCTCTTAGCCTCCCACTCTCTACTAGCCCCTCCTCTCTTACCTCCTGCCCCACCCTCTCATAGCCTCCCACTCACTCTTAGTGCACTGCCTACTGGCATGTCCATGGTATATATCGTCTCCATTCTTCTCTGTCTTCCGTTTCCTCTTCATGTCCAAATCTCTCTTAGTGCACTGCATACTGGCAGGTCCATGGTATTTTTTCACTCGAAAGCGATGTCAGTGACGGGCGACCCCAGTTGAACCCCGCACATACTATACACGGTCGAATATCGTACC
>CAJHZI010000455.1:345000-440000 GCA_905160935.1 Enchytraeus crypticus | reverse complement strand
AGCCGTAAGCTCTATTGGCATACTAGCTGTACCTGGTAAGTATAATAGTAATATAATAATAATAATATTAATAATTCATGCTCTGATTTACCTATAAAACTAGAGATAAAATATGGTCTAAAGCATAAAGATGTAGGTGTATTGCGAATTCAAAATTGCGAAAGAATAGTAGAAAGTCAAAAATGACTAGCCATTAAATAAATAAAATTAAATAAAGGCTTTATTTAAACTTATAGCGTATCCTCATTAGCCTAAGCTATCTTTATGCCGTAACCCTAAATTTAAGCCTAAATTTAAATGCAAGCCTTAATCCCAACTCTAGGTTACATCTACATGTATATAAGATTACACTGCGCGTATATATTTCAGAGAGAGGAAATCGACTTTTTTCAATTTTAAATTTATCACTTGATCGACCAATTTTCAGTTCTATTTTCCAAATGATTCATGAGTTAGAAGTTTTCAAGGTTAGAATTTGTATCAGTTTGCAATGACATGTCATATGTTCTTCAGTAAATTTTTTAAAAAGTGAAATAAATCAGACAGAGATAGAGAGAGAGGGGGGGATGACAGTGGGAAAATATTTTTTATATAATGCATGTATAGGTATTTTTCCCGTGTTGTGTCCGAGCTATTTGAAGAATTAACTATCCGGTGATTGCACGTGTCATAAAGCACTGAGATCCATACCAACGTCAGAAAGGGCATTCGGTTGGTGAGAGCCTAGGCTCCAGAAATTTGCTATAAAAAATTAAACGAATAGAAAAGTCTCAAATAGGGGATTGGCTGGTTGTGTGGTGTAGGTCAGAGAGGATTTGAGACAGTCTATTTGTACCCCGACCCTAGTTAAACTGGGATTCAAGGGAGGATGATGGTGATGATGATGATGATATGTACATGTCCGTATCTGTAACCAGTCAAAAGACTTTATTCCTAGGAGAAGCTTTACCGCCGAGCGTTTTAGCGCTAATAAGTTGAGTCAATTTATTTTTTACAATGTCGCACCAACGGCTAAATGAAAAAATAAACCATTGTTATTTTAAAAAGGCTTATTTTTGTTTCAAGATTTATATTAGAAAGACTACGACACGTGACATACGACACAAGCGACAGCGTTAATTCAATAATATAACCATGCTGTATTAGGTAATTGACTCTATAGTGGAATGATTGATTGATTATTTTATGTACTACATGATTGATTGATTGATTTAAGTACTACATGATTGATTGTTTGTTTTATGTGCTACATGATTGATTGTTTTATGTACTTCAAGATTGATTGATTGATTTATGTACTACATGATTGATTGAATTTTTATGTACTACATGATTGCTTGATTGTTTTACGTACTACATGATTGATTGATTGATTTATGTACTACATGATTGATTGTTTTATGTACTTCAAGATTGATTGATTGATTTATGTACTACATGATTGATTGATTGTTTTATGTAGTAAATGATTGTTTTACTGTTGGATGTGCTTGATGAATGATTGATTTCTTTGTGTGCTGCATGATTGATTTATGTGCTACATGATTGACTGATTGTCTTATATTTAATTGAAGTGATTTACCAGGGGAATGCTTGATTGAGAGATTAAAATGCCTTGCCTTACTATTTTTATCCCCGACCGGCACCGTTTAGGATCTCTTTTTCTCTTCAGCACATGTTTTTTTTCAGATCGTTTGGGGTGAATCGATTCGTAGTGACATATGATGAAGATAATTTTGACATACCCTGACATAATTCCTTTATTAGGAAACGGGCGTTAAACTTCTATAATTATTATTACTATTCTTTAAAATTTCCAATAATATTGATTTTCTTATTTGGATCGTTATTATGATTATTAAATTGGGGGATTAACTGATGATATAATGTGGGAGAGAGAGGACTAGAGAAGGTTTAATGGTATCCCGACCCTAGTTGTACTGGGACTTAAGGGAAGTTGATTATGATGAATTACTATTATTACATGTTTGTATAACCGATAGATATATACCGAGAGTGCATGGGATAACTTTTACTGATCCTCTGTCGAACAATATGCCAACAAGCCACTGGCTTAGCCCTATATATGCCACAGTTGGTTGTATATTTCACCAGTAAATAATTTTATAATGTCCTGTTCTTCCGATCATGTTGCAAGTTTCTAATTTTTGCATAAACTCTCTCTCTCACTCTCTCACTCACTTTCTCTCTCTCTCTCTCTCTCTCTCTCTCTCTCTATACGATTCTGCCAAGTGGCAGGTCCAAAGTATATATTCAAACTTATAGTCTACTTTGCACTTTCCCCTCAGGCACCTTTCATGGTTAGGAACACATGAAACTAAACCCTTGAAGTTATTTTTAAAACAGGTTTTTCTCTACGTAATTTTATATCTTCAACATTTTATCGACGTATCGTCATAGCACTGCCCTCTCAAGAGAGCTCTAGAATTATCTGCATAGATATGAGAGAGAGAGAGAGAGACAGAGAGAGAGAGAGAAAGGGTGAGAGAGAGGGATAGAAAGAGATATAGAGAGGGAGTGATAGATAGAGATAGAGAGATAGAGAGATAGAGAGACAGAGAGAGAGAGAGATAGAGATAAAGAGAGATAGACAGAGAGAGATAGAGGGAGAGTGAAAGAGATAGAGAGAGAGAGAGAGCGAGAGAGAGAGAGATAGTGAGAGAGAGAGAGAGAAATGGCTGGGCGTTGAATTGTTTAAAGACTCTCGTTTTATTTGTTCTTGCATGATGATGGCAGGTCCAGTGGGAGGTCCCCCCACTGTCTGGAACTTAACCGTTGCGTAGGTTGGTGATGGACCAAAATAGCCATTTGTGGGAAGGCGGGTAGATGACCCCAGAAGTTGGCATATTTTATCATCCTATCGCGGAGTTAGCTTTTCACAAAAGACTACTTTAAATCGCGCTAGCTTTCTACAAATATAAACCATGCCGAGAAAGGCAATGGAAAATCACTTCAGATGCCTTTCGTTTACTATATTTGTTCAAGATGCAAGCTAAAGAAGGTATGGATAGGACATGCCTTTCTGAATGGCTAAACATGTTGATCTACGGAGTGCTTGCTCAAGACTTTAACCTTCACCCTCTTTAATATGATTGCTGACTCAACAGTTTCAATTTTATATATCTTTATTTAGCCACTTGGGCAAACAACACACATAATAATAATAAAGGTTTAACGTCCGTTTCCTCATTCAGGGATGATGTCAGGGACGTAGACATTCATTGCACAGTGAAAAGGGATCAAAATCAAAGAAACAAAATGCAAATGCACAGTGAAAATAAAATTAAGTCAAATAAACAAAACAAATAAGCGACAAATATTCTGTGCACATCAAACCTTTCTCTACAACATTCACCCTCACAGTTTCGTTTACTATATTTCCATATTCTCAAACAATATAGTATCAATATCAAACATATTTGCTAATCTGTATATATCATACATTCCTAGATTTTAAATTTTTACCTTGGATCTGCCATTTGGCAGAATATTAGAGAGAGAGAGAGGGAGAGAGAGAGAGAGAGAGAAGGCAACTAAGAATGAAAATTCCAATCACCACAGGCTATGTTATACGGAGAGCATAACCATCGTTACGTCATACACTGGTGGTTATAATTATAATTAATTAGAGTCTTATCTATCTGTTTGCATTACAGCTTTTACGACATGGAATTTGCATTTCAAATTTAATCTAAAACGACGGTAACGAAAGATCGATACGCTGTCTGAAATCTGAGCGATCTTGCTATATGGCTTTAACATATAATATTTTATAATTACTATTGTTAGATTATAATTAATTTAAATGATATTTAATTTTATATTATTAAGATGATTGTTATTAACATAATAATTGTAATAATGATGATAATTATGAGTATTATTATTACCGTTATTATTATTATTTATTACTATTATTGTTATTGGCATTATTATTATTGTTATTATTACTATAATAATAATAATAATAATAATAATAATAATATCATTATTATTATCATTTATTATTATTTATTATTTATTATTTATTACTATTATTGTTATTGGCATTATTATTATTGTTATTATTACTATAATAATAATAATAATAATAATATTATTATTATTATTATTATCATTTATTATTATTTATTATTTATTATTTATTATTATTATTATTATTGTTATTATTATTATTGTTACTATTATTATTATTATTATTATTATTATTATTATTATTATTATTATTATTATTGCTACTATTACTAGACTAGAATATATTATCGTTAAGAACATTAGATGCACGGAAATAAATATAGATTTCTGATTTCAAATTATTGTTTAAGTTTCAGCAAAAAGGTATTAAGTAATCCTTTTCAAATTTATCCAGACTTAAGCTTAAATAATAGTTATTTTATAATGCTATTATTCAACCAGGCTTACTACAACTTCTCGCAAGTATAGGTTTGAAGTGTTCAAGTGGCATTGAGCTAAATCCAAGATTCCAAAGAAAAACCAATACCTAAAAGGATAAAAAGAGAAGGTCCGAGAGAGGCTAATACACAATGTTCCACTCTGGCAACATATGAGATCATAGAATTAATGAATGGCAACCAAACCATTCAACTGCTAAAAAAGGGTTTACCCCTCCCCCACAGGGGGGATAATGGGGGCCTGCCCCTTAGAGATTTACAACACCTTTTGAGAAAATTTCAGATTAAATTTAACAACTGACTGCCTCTCCCCTAGAAACCTCTAATCTCTTGCGTCTTATGGTTTTTATCTCAGTCCGCCACATTACGCCATAAATTTGTTTAAAGGAATATTCTGCTGTTACTGCTTCAGTATGTAAAGACGTTCTAGTTTGAATTGATGGGCGTCCTGTACGTCCTGCTTGAAGATCATTGACATCTACCAAGGTCACGGGATTTACACGCAGGGGGGTTGGGAGCAGGATGAACTGTGACCCTTTAAACAACCAAGTCTATGCAAAAATTCTGCATTTAGCATTGAGATATTTTTATTATTCGTATATTAATAATAATAACGATAAAGATTTGGCGTCCGTTTCCTTATAAAAGGATGATGTCAGATGTCGGAATTCCCCATCACATGTCACCACAAATCGATTCACCCCAAACGATCTGAAAAAAACATATGCTGAAGGGAAAGTCAAAGATAGTAAACGGTGCCGGTCCGGTGATAAAAACACTCAAGCAGGATGAAAAAAAGATATACTAGATTCAGATAATTTTCGAAATGATAATAACGTTTTTAAATTGGATTATATACTTCTCCGCCATATTAATGAAAAAACAAAATCCTACGCTTTATTATTTTGAATGACGTGAAGCAATGCCTTCAGATACAGTACTACAGAGAAAGTGTATGAATCTATGTCATTTGTTGTCATAGCAACACCACACACGTCAAGCGTTGCCATGACAAAATGACGTGTGAATGTCAACATCGCGCCAATGACCAAAGAATTTATTTCCAGCTTATTTAACGATATTTGTGTCCGCCCAACCTGGCAAGAGAGCCCGAGACTAGGATATATATATATATATATATATATATATATATATATATATATATATATATATATAATCTTCCCTTAAATCCCAGTTTAACCAGGGTAGGGATACGAATAGACTTTTATCTATTCGTTTAAGTTCTGTGGCAATTACTGGAGCCTAGGCGCTCACCAACCGAATACCCTTTCTGACGTTGGTATGGATCTTAGTGCGTTAGTCACCTTCTACGACACGTACAGTCACCGGTTGGTCAAATTCTTCAAACGACCTGGACACAACACGGGGAACACGGACACAGCACGGGAAAAAATATTATATATAGATATATTATATATATATATCACTTTTAATACCACATGTTTAAACCGTTAGGCAACTTAGACCCTTTAACGTAAAATCAGTCCAGTGAATGTCAGAGATTTTACTTTCAGATCAGCGCGGCCAGGATTCGAACACGCGAGAGTTCAATTCACATTAGGATATGCCATTCATCACTTCATAGCGTTAACACTGCGCTATGGAGACCTTCATTCTTACATGAAGAACTTACTATAGGCATTCGATTGGTAGTAACGCATGGGATTTCATTATCAGATTTATCAAAGATAGCGGCACTGTTCAAAGGTTATAGGACTTTCGGCAGATGACAGCAGTAGAGACTTTATTATTATTTTAATCACAAGAGAGCGCCACAACTCAGCCGATTTTTTTGGGTCACGGACAAAAATTAATAAACTTATATTAATTATTTATGTCTATTATCACATTTTAAATACAATTTTATTTTGCAGAGTTAATGGTTAAATTTAGGTTTAGGTTTAGGGGTAGGGTAAAGAGTTTAATTATACTGGAATTAGAGTTGAATTAATGGACGTATGATTAGACTTGGTTGGAATTTGATAAATAGACAATATAGTACTTGGTCATGATCGAATGGCTACCGATTTATTATATCAATGTTCGTGTGTTATGTCAAAAATAGCAAAAGAATTCTTACAAGTAGATTTTAAACTCTAAACTCAATTCAAGTATTATTTTTAAAATACTGGCAAATCAAAGTTCTGAGAACGTTAATCGCAAGATGTCAGAACTTGAATCTGTTATTCATAAAACTTCAAGATGTATGTCCAAAACGACAACTCACTAAATCAGAATAAAAATTAATTAGAAAATTTGGACAATCAAGAAACTACAATAGGAGCCAAAATTTATGATTCTATCAAGCAGTACAAACCGCCAAGGAACCTTTGTTCACAATTGAGATGTAACACCGATTGAAAGGAATTGTAGCGTTGTATAAATTAGTCTAAATTATACTAGGAAAATCTATAATCATTTGGTTAAATGTTTTATTTGTCGGGGATTGTAGTCCATTGTCAAACACTGGTTGAAACTTAAGTTTATGAGAATATCATCATCTTCCATATTTAATTTCTCTCTCTCTCTCTCTCTCTCTATCTATCTCTCCCTCTCTTTCTAACTCACTCTCTCCTCTCTTTCCCCCAACCTCTCTCTCTCTCTCTTTTTTCTCTCTCACTCTCCCTCTCTTTCGCTCTCTCTCTCTCTCTCTCTCTCTCTCTCTCTTTCTAACTCACTCTCTCCTCTCTTTCCCTCAACCTCTCTCTCTCTCTCTTTTCTCTCTCTCCCTCTCTCTCTCTCCCTCTCTCTCTCTCTCTCTCCATGAAGTATAACATTATACAAATAGATTCATGTTATATCTTACAGTGCGTTGTAGCCTTTTACGACAAGTGCAGTCCACGTTGTTCTATTCTTCAACAACATGGACGCAGCATAGCTTTAATAAAAAGTTTGATATTATTAATTGTTTAAAAAATTATTCATCCTGAAAGATCATTTCATTTTGATGTTCTTACCCATCTCTTTCCGTCTTAGGTCTAAATTTTGACCCGCTTGCCTTGGATTATGGAGTTGCACTGATCTCGCTTTCTCTTGTAGCCTCCGTGTACGTCATCGTGTGGTGCTTTGGCGCCTGTACGTGTAGAGTCTGCAAGAGACGTCCCAGACATTGCCTTATGGCGAGGAACCGGATGTTATATTCTGATTGATTGATTGATTGCTTGCTTGATTGATTGAATAATTTATCGATTGATTGATTGACTGATTGACTGATTTATTTATTGATTTATTGATTTATTGATTTATTTATTTTATTTATTTATTTATTGCCTGATTGACTCATTAATTGAATGATTGGTTTATTGACTGACTGATTGATTGATTGATTGATTGGTTTATTGACTGACTGATTAATTGATTGATTGATTGATTGACTGATTGATTGATTTTATATTGTGCAATCCACTGGTCCACGTACAGATGGATCTGGTAGCGTAGTCACCTGGCTGTGCCTGCTTGGCCGCTACACGATTTGTCGATGAAAACTAATCCAGAGCAGTTAGGACTCTGCTTCCCTTCCGCAGTGTAAACATGCATATTACATAGCTTAGAGTTACTTCAGTTAAATAATTATTAATGATACTGATCTTAAATGTATAATTATGCCTACCTATTATCATTAATTTTCTTTATTTTGAATTTCTTTAATTCAATTCTTGAATTTCTACTTTTTATTTTCGTTTTAAATTCACCATGGTTCACATTTAAATTGTGCTCACTTATTGCATTTACTTGTTTGTTTGCATTGCTTGTGAACTGTACAGGGTTGAATGACCCTTTTTGGTGATCTAAATAAATAAATATAAATATAAATAAATAATAAAATATAAGACTAGACAACTCTAAAAATAATGAATGAATAAATAATACAGTTATAGTAAGACTGATAATAATAACAATAATAAGTAAAGTAAATAGTTGACAAGTAAATTACAAAAGCTAGAAAATTGAACGATATTGTATACATTATTAATTTATTTAATCGTCACGATCAACGTCTTCCTTTTAAGCCCAGTTTAATTAGAGTAGGGATAGGAATAGACCTTCTCCAGTCCTCTCTGCCCCGTATCATATAATCAGTAATACCCGCAGTTTTCCTACTTTCTTTTTGGAAAATCTTGTAGCAATTTCTGTAGCCTAGGCGCTAACCGAACCAATGCACATCTGACCTTGGTTTAGAGCTTAATGTTTTAGTCGCCTTCTACGACACGTGCAGTCAGTCACCGGTTGGTCCATTCTTCAAACAACCCGAATGCTACACGGATAATTAGATTCCTAATGATAAATTTTAATTGATTCTTCATTATTAAATTTTAATGCGACCTTACTGTAGCCTATACAGTAGCTTGGGAGAAATATGGCTTCTGAAGTTGCTTCTCGTTATCTTCCGCATTTCTAGCTTAGCCATCTCTTACGGCATTTTCAGTTAGCGGTCTTGTCTATTATTCATTATCCCGGAAACGAAAAGCGAAATCTTATGATGTCATGGATTATTCGGGCTAGAGTATTTTGACAAATTTTACAATCTATACTCAAATATTTGTCAGTGTCATGGAATATCATTTTAGAAGTTCAATTATTACGAAACAAGCTGAATGTTGTAGAGTAATTACAGATAAGTTCAGAATTTTGTCAGTTTCATCATTTCTTTCTTCTAGTATTATCGACACACTCCAGCTACCGTCGCAAATATATTATTTTCAAACGCTTTTAAAAGAAGCACGGCTTTACTTATCTTACCAAATGCAATGGGACTTCCTTTTGTTAAAATAATATCTACATGTAAGTGGAAATAAAAATAGTGAAACAATACTTTTATGTGGGATTAAAAGCAGGTAGGTAGGTTACAGTGTGTTTAACGCCAAGGTTGATAAGCACAAGGCTTCTCTTCAAGACGACTCAACACACTCGAGCTACTGTCACAAAGATTATGGTAACAGTTAGTTACTGGTAAGTCACTGGTATGTAACTAGCCATGCAGTAGTTAGAACTGCCATGTACCATATCTGTATCCAAATTAAAGGAATCCAGTAAGAAAAGAGGATTAAATGCAATCTACGTATATTTCTTTTATAAGAATGACTTTGTGGATATTCCGATGCTACATTTTCATCACAATTCTTTGTGGATTCGTTCATCCAAATAGTAAGTATTGCAGCTTATTTTTAATTCAAGTAAATTTAGTTTATAATTGCAAATGAAGTAATTTATAATAAGATATTTACGAACATAATATATCACAGGCTATATATCCAAGATATATATAAGAAATAATCTATTTCCTCTACAAGGGATGGGTAGGCAAACTGCTAATTTTCGACTTTTTCTGCATGAATATAAGCAGCAAGAGGTAAATGTTTACTATGCACACTTTGGTGATCCATTTCATACATTTCTAATTTGAGATTGGCAGCATTAATCAATAAGCTTTATTCAGAACCTGTCAATCTGTTAATGGCAGAGTGGGAAATTCATGTTCAATTAATTTTTCAATGATTTCAAATAATTCTCAAACATTGAAAGAACTCGCACACAACTTCATTTTAACTCGATTGCTTTTGGAGGCATCACTTCTTACATTACCTGCAGTTTCTACAGTAGTCAAGGATCTTACCATAGGGTTTGTTGTTGGTGGGGGTCATTCCCCTTGACATCTGTCATTCCCCTTGACAGCTCTGCGACCCTTGCTATACTTTTAACCCCCACTTTTAACCTTCCTCCTATGAAAAAGGCCTGGCAAGCCTTCCAACTCTCCCTTTCTCTCCCACTTGTAAAAACTTAAATTCATAGGAGCCTTGTATAACAATCCACTTCACAGGCTATTTCAATCGTTTTCTTCACGCCATATCGACTCAAATCTAATCAGCACAGCGAATGTAATATTTATGCGAATACAATATTAATGTAATATTCATTACTCTGAAATCCATCAACTCAAGGCGTCATCTGTTGATACGAATCATCATCGAGCAGCTTCAGCTGATTTCAAATGCCAGCTTTGCTGCCACCTGGTGGTAATTAATAAATTATTAATTGTAATCATGATCCGATCATGTGGGTGTTTAATTATTTGTTACGTCAGTGACCATAGAGAAGCTACCGTTCAAGAGCTCATTGGACAATAACAACAACAACAACAATAATAATAACAATAATAATAACAATAACGATAATAATAATAAGAAGAAGAAGAAGAAGAGAAAGAAGAAAAAAAGAAGAGTGCTACTATCGACCATGACAATATGTAGTATCAGTCATTAGGGCGAGATATCAAGATTATGCGTGAATGGAATTAAAAATCGACATGGCACTAATATTGTCCTACTTAAATACTGAAAAAAACATGCGTTAGATTTGGCTTTTAATTTTTTTAGTAAATCGTTTACTCTTTCAGTGTTGCGCAATTTATTAATTTGCATTACAACTGGAAATTCTCAGGCGCGCATACCACGCCATAAAACAGATAAACATTAGCACGTGGTGGCAAAGTTGAAAGTAGATCAATATGAAGGCTTTCATGCGAAGCAGTGAATTTATAACTTCCGATTAAGCCTCTTTTGTTGCTAGTGCGTTGCTCTTTCGTCAAAACATTCAGACGTGTTAAAGAAATTATCAAATCAGCTGCTAGTATAAATGTTTTACTATACAGAGAAGCCTCTCTCTCTATGTCTCTGTCTCTATCTCTGTCCTGTCTCTCTGTCACTGTCTCTCTGTCTCTCTGTCTCTCTCTCTCTCTCTGTCTCTCTCTCTCTCTCTCTCTCTATTATTGTCTCTAGTCTTCGGCCAAGTGGAGGTTTAAGGTACATATTCATACTCGCGATCTGTTTTCAAGTCGAATAAAGAGCACTTCATAGATCAACTAAATAATTCATTAACAAAAACAATACCCTATACATTCCATATGTAGCTTATGACTTGAAAATATGTTTTTGAGATGGTTTCCCTTTGCCTTCCTCAGTTCTTACTCAGTCACCTCTTACGACGTGTACAGTTTACGGTTGGTTAACTTCAGTGTTCTGGGCACTACACAGGAACTAAACTCATTAAACTAATATTTACGAATAAAGCTAAAGCTAAAAGCTAAAGCTAAGGTTAGCGTCAGTTTCCTCACTCGAAAGCAATGTCAGTGACGGGCGAGCCCAAGGTTTTGAACCCCACACATACTGATCCGAGGTCTAGTATCTTATCCACTTGCTCCAGCCGAATCTTCCATTAAAGTAACGCCATTGTATACCTTGTATTGACTAAGACCAAAGAATCCAAAGTCGTAGAATGTAAGCTCATGAATTTCTATTCAAGAAACAACACGTCAGTTTCAATGTAGATTTTTCGCCCAGGATTCCTCTGAGGGTTGACTCGCCCGATGCTGTGGACGAAATTATTTGCACAGCCGCTATCGAATGACTTTATAAAGTCGAGTGTTTGTGAGAGAGAAATGCCAGGGACAGATGGGTCTCGATTTCTCTACGCACTACTTTGACACCCTTAAGTCAGGCTATATTAGACCATATATACAGTGTTTATAATATGAATAAGGTGTATGCTGCGTTGTTACTGACAATTCCGTTTATTGAAAGTAATAGTTCAGCTGTTAATTCTGCTTGTAAAATACGATTAAAAAATTAAATCTACGTTGAAAACTGCTACGAATTAAATAGTCTAACCAATAATTGCGTTGATTGCCATTTACTTGTCACTTGGAAATTACTGGGTTAGTTTTTCACGTGTGCTAAGTGCTATTTGGAATGTTTTATCACTTGAATCACTTAAATGTTTTACCTATTAAATTTCTAACTTAAATCTTATCACATATATCGCCTCTAACCACTGCGCCATTGATACATTCCTTGGAATACTGAACTGATGCTCGCAGTTTGATCGTACTCATATACCACTGTATTGCATATACAAAACATGCAATGCAGCATATACCGCTGTATAGCATATAAAAGACATGCTATGTAGCACATACCGCTGTACAATGTACCCCTATGCAGCATAAATAAAAGATACGTTATACATCATGCATGAATAATGGCTGGAGCCAGTGTTGAAGTCGGTAAGATACTCGACCGCGGATCAGTATGTGCGGGGTTCAAATCCTGGGCTCGCCCATCACTGACATCGCTTTCGAGTGAGGAAACTGACGTTAATCTTAGCTTTTTATCGCTGTATGGCATATATAAGACATGCCATTCAGCATATACCGCTGTATGGCAAATACAAGACATTTCATGCAGCATATACCGCTATATGGCATATATAAGACATGCCATGCAGCATATATCTCTGTATGGCATATACATGCAGCATATATCGCTCTATGGCATGTCTCCACTGCGCTCACAAGCAATCTGTCTCCTATGAATTATTAACTTCTCTCTCCCTGCCAAGCAGTCAGCAACCGGTACAGTCAACTTTCTATTTGTAGCCAAAAATTAACTCGTGTTGTGTACGGGACATTGAATAATATAGACCAACCGTAAATTGCAGATGTTGTTAGAGGTGACCGAGTAAAAGAACTTAGAAAGGTAACGAGAGTCAAACTCTGAAGCCATATAATTCCCATGCTATTGGCTACTTTAATGTGGTAATGAGGCACACCATTTTGTGAAGGGATTAACTCGTTAATCGATAGAGTGCTCTTTATGGAGCGTGAAAGCAGCCTGTGATTAGGAATATTTATCTTGGGTCTGCCTGTTGGTAGAACACTAGGGAGAGAGTATGAGAGAGAGAGAGAGAGGAAGAGAGAGAGAGACCACCACAAGTAGTAATTCTGAGCTTAATGGCTCCGTAGCGTGCTAGTTACTTACCGGTAGATTTTTTTAATTCTTCACTTTAAAGGCTAAACAGCCTAAAATCGACATTAACACATTGACGTTGTGGTAAGATCAATTTGTTGAGCGCTGGATTAGTTCACAATTGAAAGTTGTTGGAGATACTGTATAATACTATTTGAATTAAAACCTATGAATACCTAACCTATGACTTAAATTAAGGTCAGTTCATAGGTAAGTTAATAAACATATGAAATAGAATACGTGTAGGCAAGCTATACGTAAAATATTCGTTATAAGGATATGCTTAAGATGATTAAAGAATGGGATTTTATACGTAATGAGTGTAACAAGCGCTATGCAACGCGATACACGATATACCAAAGATTTCGACAGCAAGATCAATGCAAAATTTCAGTACTGTACTTTTATCTGTGACAACATTGAGCGTATATGACTATAGATGAATATGTGTATCCGAGGACACTAGTGTATGCATCCGTTGCTATTCAATCAACACGTCTTTGATATTTTCTTCTTTAATCTATGAACATGTAAATAATAAATTCGCATTGCTGTTTCCTCTTCGTCCCAAGAGAGTTCCTTTAATTGTCTTCACCTTGTACTGGCAACTTGTTTGCTTGAGTGACAATCGTTGTTAGAGCCAGAAATTCATTAGAAGCTTTGTGATGTAAATTAGAAAAATAGAGTAGCTGATATAGTAGATTTTAATATATAGTAGCTTCCTGTGTTGTGTTCGGGTTTGGCTGAACCACTGCAGAATAGGGCAACCGCAAACAATCTGCTGTGTGTACGTAAGAGGCGACTAAGACAGGAGCGGAGGATGGCAAGAGGGGACCCACCTCAGCATGAAATATTTAACCCTGGTTTAAATGGCAATTAATCCATCCAACTGAGGAAGGCAACGGAGAAACCACCTCAGAAGCCATACTTTTCCCAAGCTATAGGCTACATAAGGTATGGATAATAAATAGACTTTGTGAAGGGATTAATTTGTTGATCTAAGGAGTGCTCTTATGGTAAAAAAAGTAAAACTGGTAAAGCTAAGGTTAACGTCAGTTTCCTCACTCGAAAACGATGTCAGTGACCGGAAAGCCCATGATCTGAACCCCGCACATACTAATCCGCGGTCGAGTATCCTACCGACTTCGCCACGGGCTCCAGCCAGAAAGCAAGTATAATTTACTTTTACATAATTTAAGTGAAATGTTATGCTTACACGAAGCTCAGTTGTTTACTTGAACTTGTTAAGATGACACTATGATGGACTTAGATGTGTCCGGGTATCCTGAGATCCGGGGTAGACCCCTGAGCGTTCTGTCAGGGCTCACACGGGTTTGCTTTTAACTATCAAAGAGTTTCCTTTGAATGCCACTGGAGCGAATATGGTATCAAGATCAGTGTAGATGTTAAAACTTTCTTCGAAAAATGATACAGTGTAATGTAATGATATAAACTAAAATGACATGAAAAAATGCGGTCCAAAAATACACTAAGCGAATAGAGTAAATGTTGTGAGAGGCAACTAAGAGAAAGCTGAAGAATGCAATGAACACTTTCTTTAGAGACTCTATCCAGCTCTTCTTTCTAGTTCTCCTGTATTTTCTGCCTGTTTCTGATTTATCCTGTTTCTTCTAGCTATTCTTGTTGTTTCTTCTTTCTGTTTCTGATTTTTCCTGTTTCTTCTTATTGCTTTTCTTGTTTCTTCTTGCTCTTATTCCCGTTTCTTCTTCCTGTTATTCTTCTTGTTTCTTCTTGCTCTTCTTCCTGTTTCATCTTGCTGCTCTTCTTGTAGGTACGTTTCGAAATCTTAAAATTAACTAGTATCTACAGATCTCTGTGTCAGCCGCCTCTTACGACACTACCAGTGTGCGTATAGTCAATTCTAGCTCTGTCCGGACCCGTCACATTATAGGGCAGTGCGGTTCTTGAGTCAGATGAAATACGGTCGGACCATTGTCTATCTGGTCGATGCTTTACGGCTGCAGGTCGCTGTGGTTATCGATTTCTGACGCGGAAGTTGCTAAAGGGCTTGACACGGCCAGCGTTCCTAACACCTATACAACACATCCCGCTAATTACTAATTTATCATCTCAATGCAATAATAGCTCGATCTGATCAAAACCTAGTGGTCCGGCCGTTTGTCAGTCTGTCTGTATCTGTCAGTCGTGCTGCCTGTCTGTTTATATGTAGCGGTCTGTGTGTGTGTGCTTGTGGTTGTCTATTTATTAGTCAGTCTGTTTCTCTGGATGGTGACGAATAGTCCTGAGTGTCTGTCTGTTGTTCTGTATGTCTGTCTGCTACGCAACCTTCTCGTTTGCTTGTGGATCATTCAGTCAGTCGTGCATCTCTCTTCTCTCTATCTCTCTCTCTCTCTCTCTCTCTCTCTGCCAACTCTCTCTCTCTCTCTCTCCCATATAGATTTCTTCTCAATCTTATAAATAAAATATAAATGTAGAGTAGCGGCAGACACTTCCCTCTATCGCACGATGATGCCACTAGGCCACTAGGCCACACATGATGGTGCCACTAGGCCACTAGGCCACGCATGATGGTGCCACTAGGCCACTAGGCCACGCATGATGGTGCCACTAGGCCACGCATGATGGTGCCACTAGGCCACGCATGATGGTGCCACTAGGCCACGCATGATGGTGTCACAAGGCCACTAGGTCGCTAGGCCACGCATGATGAGGTCACTAGGTCACGCATGATGGCGCCACTAGGCCACTAGGCCACGCATGATGGTGCCACTAGATCACGTGGCCACGCATGATGGTGCCACTAGGTAACGCATGTTGGTGCCACTAGGCCACGCATGATGATGTCACTGAACCATTTTCCTTTTTTCTCAATAAAGGATATTTTATCTGGTTCTAATGCCGCAATTGGATCAATTTTCACCACGTTGGATTTTAAAACTTAAAAAACTACAAAGATAAAGCCAATTTTTAACGTCAGTTTCTAGCTTGATAGTCCCTACGGGATGGGAGAAAACTTGAGTTGAACCCTTCAACTACTGATCCGTTTAAACTACGTTATGCTGACTTTTGTTGAACTTAGTTGTTAAAAGCTAAAGCTAATAAAGCTAATGTTCTACACTTCTTCGAGGTTTGCCACTGGCTCCAGCCAGTGGCAAACCTCCATTCCACTAGTACCCTTCCTCAGACCGAACTCTCGGATTTTGGCTCGCACCGTTTTTGGACCCCACACTCTGCTCGTCGGATTTGATTTTGTAACATAGTGCTCAATGTTGTCATGGACGACAGTAGCACTCTAATTCTGTTGTTGTTGTTGTTACCACTGCATTGACTGAAGGCCGATGCCAGTGGGAAGGAGGGGAGGGGGGTTGCTAAGGGACGCCTGGATAGAATGCTAAAGGAATGCCAGCGGGTAATTAATAACGCAAACTCCACCTATTGAGAGACGTCGTTGATACCCATCCCCTACCACGTCGTTACATCGGAGTCACCGCTTCCCCCCTTCTTCCATATCAGACTAATTGTGTCCCTATCCAAGAGATATACGAACGTGGACCATATTGACCAATATTGACTATTGGATTGAGCCGGTGGCTTATTGGGAAGTTGCTCGACAGCGGGTAGGCAGTGGATACAAGGTTCAAATCCAGTGCTCTCAGCGTCACTGACGTGATATCTATCTTGGCTGGAGCCAGTATCGAAGTCGGTAAGATACTCGACCGCGGGTCAGTATGTACGGGGTTCAAATCCTGGGCTCGTCCTTTAGTGACATCGCTTTCGAGTGAACCTTAGTTTTACCAGCTTTTAACGTCCCTGACATCATCCTTTTATGAGGAAGCGGACGTTAAATCTTTATTACTATTGTTATATTATTTAATACGTGGTTGTCAATAGTGGGCTGAGCCGGTGGTTAGTCGGTATGTTGTTACACAGCGGATCAGTAGATGAAGGCTTCAAATCCAGGGCGATCCGGATCACTGACATACTACTGACCAGGAAACGTCAAACTTGGCTTTAAACTTCGCCTGTACTTGTAGGCTAATCCGGCAAGTCGGCAGGTTGTCCTTCTTTAGACCAACAGGCACAAATTCAAATCGAAAGCTGGCTTCATCGCTGGGTTACTCTTGGCAGAGGATAAAGAAGATCTACATCGTTATTATACTCAGCAGCTATCGGAGATTTTAATGAAATCTACAAACAGAAAATAAGAAATTTGAAATCAGATGAGCGTACTACATTCTGTGCAATATTCACTGTATGCTATGTTTAGGTATAATACAGCATATGGAAGATCATATACGAAAAATTACTCATATTATGATCAAGGATAATATGCCTAATAATGCCAAGCATGACTGATGCTATATTATGTATTTCATAATATTATAGTGATTATGAAATACAGACCGTTATTTATGTTAGATGATTTAAAGACCCAGTCATATGTGGAAATGAAAAGGAAGGCGGAAGACAGAGAAGAGTGGAGGCGTTATGTACCATGGACCTGCCAGTAGGCAGTGCACTAGAAGAGAGAGAGAATCCTATAGCATATGCATGAACAATACTATATTTATATATAGTATTATAGAATTATATACAAGTGCAAGCATATATGTGCTGAAAAATATATAACGTTATTACCCAATTCTGATGAATTAATAACATTCGTTGAAAGTAAATTAATAAGACGGAATCTAAAAATAAATAAAGATAAGACAGAGAAAATAGTAATATCAAATAACAACGAAGACGTAAAGTGGAAAAACTAAATATTTAGGTAGTAAAATTAGTAAATAGAGATATTTTCAATTACTGTTACAGTTCATAACAATATTAATTAAATGTCGGCAAAGCCAATGTCTACGTCAACCTCCCCACTCGAAAGTGACGTCAGTGACGGGCGAGCCCAGGATTCGAACCCCGCACACACCGATCTTCGGTCGAATATGTTGTTGATGCTGGTTGATTTAAGTGCGATTCTTCACCATCCGGGGAGGTAGACTTGCCCTCAGATTTCCCTCCCATCTCGCTCTTCACCAACTCCGATATCATAGAAAATTGCTCCCCATCAATCAGCTGACTGCTGCGCTCCTGCCTCATTCCAGCAGCACCAGGCTGCTGTTGATGTAGCAGTGGCAGACCAAACAGCTGCTGATCAGATCTCGTGGGAGCAGACTGAGCTCTACCGTGAGGCTGTATCAGAACATGGATCTCCAGACTGGACGGACGGTTGACGTAGAACGGTGAGAGCAGGTCAGCCGTGGGTTGAACGTAGCCATCTTGCGGCGGCTGAGAGGTGTTAGTGTTAGGACGCAGAAGAACCTGAGGGGTCAACCCAGCCGGTGAGCCGATCGGGTTCTGCGACTGGTGTCCCATGAACGTGGGGCGTCTCACTGGGGAGTCAACACTCGCAGTGGCCAGGCTCGAGAGCTGAGGCCCTGCCCCTCGCAGAGGTTTGTAGGTCGAGGAGTGCGGTGGAGGCAGGGAGCCAGATGATCCTGGTGAGCTCACAGTGAACCCGATATGCTGTCGATCAAAGCTCTGATGTTGTTGTTGTTGCTTCTGGAGATTGAAATGAAGCACCCGATGAATCTGAGGCCTCCACGACTGCATCTTCTTCTTCTGTTTCCTATGAAGTGTCTGACGGCCGTGATTATCGATTTGAACATGCTTCTCATGCTGTTTACAATGATCTTCAGGACTGTGTTGTTCATGATAATCTTCAGCACCGTGCAGTTCATGATGTTTTTCAGTACCGAGCTGTTCAAGATGATCTTCCGCACCGTGCTGTTCATGATGATCTTCAGTACCAAGCTGTTCATGATGATCTTCAGCATCGAGCTGTTCATGATGATCTTCAGCACCGTGCTGTTCGTTATCAGCGCAGTGTTGTTCATGATGTACGTCGGCGCTATATTGTTCAAGGTGAACTTTAGCGTGGATGAACTCTCCCTCCACTGACGTCTCATCGTGCTGAATGATATCATGAACATGATGATCATGTACGCGCTCGATGTTGTCAAGTACGTCTTCATCACACTGTTCGTCTGAAACCATCACTCCTTCCATCAGCAAGTCACATTCTGCCTCGTTATCAGCTGTTACAGGCAGCTCATGAGGTGGATCATCCCCTTCGAATAATTCGTCTCGTACCAGTTTCCCTTCCACCAGGACGTCACTGGAGAGATAATGAGTCATGGCCGACGAGACCTCAAGCAGAACGACGTCATCCTCAACCTCCTGATCGTTCACTTCTGGTGTCAACAGCTTCAGTCCAACCACTACCGGAACCTCCACCTGATCCCCTCCCTGCTTTTGCTTATTCTTGTAGAGCAAGGCACTGTCCTTGTTGATCATCTCTGGATAGTTTTTCTCCACCTCCGAGATGGCATTCACTTGCAGTGCCGCCTCCCCAGTCTCATTATCTCCCGGTGATTTATTCTCATCACCACCCTTAACAACAAGCTTCTTCTCACTTAGTTTGACGTCTAAGAATTTATCTCTCTTACAATCACGCTTCACTTTAATCGTAGACGCATAGGCTCAAATGGAAGGTAACGGCGTAGTAAGGAGCGCCAGCGTTGCGCTTGACTTTAGTTCTTGCTCTATTTCGTCCAGATCTCTATAGGTGTGGCCCATAACAATGCTCGCAGTAGGAGTGAGACGAACGACACTCGATAGATGACAGTAGTAAGTGTCCGGTTTAGGAACCTTCTCCACGTAGTATCTTGAATAAGACTCGGGCAAATGAAATACATAATATCCATAACCATGACCATTCAGAGGTACCAGCGCCGATCCCTGCTAAGTCCCATGGGTATTGATAATCGGCACTGCGATGTGATGGAAGTTCTGCACTGAGGCAAAACTACATTTCAATACTGGCGAAACACTACCACTACACAGAACTCTCGAGGTCAGCAGCATCAGCAAATCCACGTAGTAGCTGACTTCGTAAGCGATAGCTGAAGGTTTGTACAGCGACATATTCCCTATTGATGATGTAGAACATCGAGGTAATGCAATGTTATCGATGTTGAGGGGCTCAAAGAGTTTAGAGACTTCAGGCGACAACACGCGACGTTTGAAATTTGTTTGTGATTTGTCACCCAAGACACACATTTCAGCAGAACGCGGACATATAGTTCTACCTTTAAATACTTCTACTTTCTTCTTCTTCAACCCCGCCACCCAACTCACTCCATTAGCAATCTGATGATAGTGGGAAGCAGAACAATGCAAAGGTTTACCGGGTGTGTCGAGAGTAGAGCCGGTGAACCCGTACAGATCCTTGACATATGAGATCCCAGGGATGTAGGGTAGATTTATGAGAGGACTGATGGCCACCGAGTTACGATACTCAAGAAGAAAACTGCGGTCATACATAAGGATCTTACTTGATTCAGACGATTTTATTCCTGAAAATGATGATTTTTCAACCGATGAGTTCTCTAGGATCTTTCCCTCAGGCTCTTCATTTGTCTTGGGGTCTGTGACTATAAAGTTCAATGCCTTTGTAGGCTTTTGTTTTCTCATGTCATGAGTCTCGTAAACCTCTTAAACCTTAGATTCCGGAAGTTGTTTACGCTTCCTTAGCTGTCGACTGGATGAATTGTCCATATCTCCACACATTGCTTTAGCTTCAACGATGGTCAGGTCAAGAACAGATCTGCGAGATCCTCGTCTGCTTCTCTTTGTATCAGTAGCAACTGAGTTAAGGCTGTCCATGTTATATGCTACGACATCGTTTCTTTCTTTCTCATTCGAACCTACCACTTCTAAATCATACAATGACGCATCATTAGAGATCGAAGAAAGCAGTGGATGTGCTCCATTGAAAGGTTCAAAAGTTTCAAGTGGCGCTGTTACCCAATACTCTAAACATTAATCTTCTATGTTTAATTTTGTTTAATATTCACGATCTTCTTCAAGGGCAATTAACAGTAACAATTTGGAGTTTTTACAGTATATGATCAATTGATCATTTACTTGCATATCCTTTCTTTATTTTAAAAGCTAGTTCGTTGGTATAACTGTAAAGCGTAGACTTTTCTCATTTGGAGTTAGTCCATAATTTGGAGTTACAGTATCCGCATTTAACAGTTCGAAATTACAATCCGGTCGTTTTTCCAGTTCCGCAATTATCTAATGCTTCCGGTTTCATTCCAGAACAACCTCATTCCAAGTTACAGGCAAAACACTGACAAAGGTCTACGGAACTACGCCATCTCTCTCTCTATCTTTCTCTTTCTATTTCTGTCTGTCTGTCTTTCTGACTGTCTGTCTCTCTTTCAGTTTGTCTGTCTGTCAGTGTTTTTTCTATCTCATTTTCCATTTCTATCTATGTCTGTCTGTTTTTCTCTCTGTGTGTCTCTCTGTCTGTCTTTCTCACTCTTTAAGGCTAAGGTTAACATCAGTTTCCTCACTGGAAAGCCATGTCAGTGACGGAATTTGTACTCCGCACATAGTGATTCTGAGGAAGGCAATGAGAAACCACCTCAGAAGCCATACTTTTCCCAAGCTATAGGCTACATAAGGTATGGGTAAGGCATAGACTTTGTGAAGGGATGAACTTGTAGATCGAAGGAGTACTCTTATGGAGCGAGAATGTAGACTTTGAGTATGAATATGTACCTTGAACCAGTCACTTGGCATTGCACTGAAGAGAGACATACTGATTCGCATACTGAGACATGCAGCAGCTGCAGCAGCTACAGCAGCTGCTGCAGCTGTGCGCTAATGTGGTAGAGTTGATAAGCAGGGCTGCGCGTGATTAGCAGGTATCTGTTCGAGCACTGATGTGAGATTTCACGCTTTACAGAATTCTCCGTCTATCCCTTCTCCCCCATACCCCTCCCTCTCATAAGCTAGTCCCAATCCCTGTCCTTTCCCTTCATACCCCTTGCTAGGCAGTCACAGTCTTACCACCCCCTCCCCACCCTCCTCTCATTTCTCGGAGCCTATCCCAAGTCCGTTCTACCCCGGATTCCGTCGTGATTTGATAGGGACAACGAGAGACTGGTTAGACTTTACCTACCATCCAAGTTGTGAAACCAGAAATCAGTTTATGGTTAGAAGATAATTTAGAGTATAACTTTGTGGTAATTATTGTTATCCGTATCGTTTATTACTTTCTTCTTTCTGTCTGCATATCTCTTTCTCTCTCACTCTCTCTCTCCTATGTTCAGCCAAGTGAGAGGTCCAAAATAAATATTCCTATTGACGTACTGCTTATCTCGCTTCGTAATGAACACTCCATCGATCAACAAATTAATATCTGCACGTTGTATACACAATGTCTACAATGACTACGCACAACTATGCCTTATCCACACTTAAAGCAGCCAATAGTTTACTAATAATATAGCTTCTGAGATGGTTTTCAGTTGCCTTCCTTATTTCTTCCTTAGTCGCCTTTTTCGCCACGTACTGTTTACGAGTTTATCCACTGCTCAATGTCCAGGGCACAACGGGGGAAACAATATACGATAGGCATATCTGCATTCAATAATGAAAAGTAATGGTCTTTTTGTTACAACCGGATCGTTTTAGTTAGAACGTGGCTTGTACATCGTCCGATGTCCTAACAAGGGAAGGGGTGATAGGAAGAAAGGATATGTGATGATGGATGGACCTGGAATATGGAAATGATGGAAGAGCTTGGGTAGTATGGAAGCGGAGTGGATAGGACGCTATCCACTGGATCGAATGAAATTCCGTGATATATACTAATACCTCATCCACTAGCAGGATGAGACAAACAGGGGCAGTCTGATCTGAATTGGTCTCGCCCTAGTTCTCTGCCAACTACAGATCCAGAATACGTATTCCATATTCTAGTTCTAGAGCACATATTCCATATTCTATGTTACTATGGTTCTATGTTACTTACTATGTTTCTATATTACTGTGTTTCTATGTTACTATGTTTCCATGCTTCAGGTAGTCAGCTAGATAGAGCTCAATTGTGCTCTTTATGGAGGCCGTTTTATTTGTGTTATATCTCGTTGTATGGCCTACGCATTGCGTATAATTTGATTCAGTTACAATTAAATGATCGTGGCTCTCTCTCTCACTCACTCTCTCTCTCTCTCTGTCTCTCTCTTTCTCTCTCACTCCTCTCTCTCTCTCCCTCTCCCTCTCTCTCTCTCTGTCTCTCACTCTCTCTCTCTCCCATTCTCTCTATCTCTCCATAGGCAGTACCATTGGCAGTTGAAGACCTACATTTTCATCTCCCCTTTCCATCCAGTGTCTTTGAGTTGCGACCAGCGCCTAAACCTCCTTTTCAATCGTTTCCTTTATCTTTGAAATGATTCTGTGGATTATGGCATTTGCACCGTTTTTGAAACTTCTATTTGCTCGCAGGCTTGAATTTGGCTCAATAGTGCTCGATGTTGTCATGGATTACAGTGGCACTCTAGTTGCTGTTATTCTGTTACATTCGTACTTATATTTTACTAAGCTCTGTTACTAAGCTTCTTCCTTTCTTAAACTAAGGAATTCATTAAATGTGACTGTATTACATGTAACTGTATGTGTTAATATTTGAGAGAGATAATGTGCTGAAGAATAAGAATTTAAGCCTTGGATGGGCTATAGTGATGTAGGCTCAATGAAGGTAAATACTGGCGGAATAATCCCTTTAAATTTTTTATTCTATAGGCTCTATCCGTGTTAATTATGTCCGGGCAGTTGAGGAATAGACAAACCGTAGACTGCACGTGTCGTAAAAGGAAATCAAGCACTGAGATCCAAACCAAAGTCAGAGTGGGCTTTCTGTTACTGGTCTCATAGGGTCCAGAAATTGCTATGAAATTTTTTAAACTAACGCAAATTTTAAATCTATTCGTACCATGACTTTAGCTAAACTGGTATACAAGGGAAGGTGATGACGTTGATGGTGATTATAATGATGATGATGATGATGATAGTGAAGAAGATGATGGAGATTCTCAAGGCCTAAGCTATTCTCTGGCTTTATACTCTGCTATAGCTACTAATTATGGTATTACCGAACAGAGCTATGGCTCTTTTATGTTAGCCTCTTTGTATTGTTATTTGTTTATCTAACTACCTGCACGTTCCTATTGTTTGTATAATCTGTGCTGCGATGAACAAATAAACGATACTAAACGAACGCATTCAAATCTACAGCCTGGCATTGGTATATGTGCAATATCTATGTCTAGCTCTCATTTCTGGACTTAACTGGCCTGCGCAATAGCCTCATGCATACATGTATCTGATGAGAAAATTGCATTATAGTATCGCGTCCGTATCCACACAGGGAATAATTTGTCACATCCACGCAGAGCTGTCTGGATTCCCATCTCTGTTGATACACAACTCTAGCCTAGTTCAGCAACATTTCTATCAAATTTTCTGAAAATCCATGAAAATATATTATTGTACGCATATGAAAAGCAATGTATACAATATATATATATATATATATATATATATATATATATATATATATATATATATATATAGAATGTCTTAATAGGGTAAGGGTAAAGTCGTGAAGTTTTAAATGACAGATCCTGAGGTGAATTAGACCCTCGGGGGTTCAAATCCCAGCCGTGCTGATCTGAGAATAAAATCTCGGACATTCACTGAACTGATTAAACGGAAAATGGTCTAATTTTCCTAACGATTTAAACATGTGGTATTAAAAAGTGATATATATATATATATATATCACAATAGTTGATCATTTCATTATATTACGTGTTTACTTTTTTTGTAATGTTATGTTATATTGAGCAATGCTATGTCTACAGTTTCTCTATTCTTCAGCAACCCGGGCACAACACGGATAAGACCCGTAGAATAAAAATTTAAAGTGATTATTCCGACAGTATATGCATTCATTGAGCTATACAAAACTACGTTATGTTGTCTCACGTCATGTTATTTTTTCCATTCAGTTAATTTTAATTCAATAAACTATATTTTTTCAATTTTTATTCTCAATTATCAATTGATGTTAGAACGGATTAAACAGTTATGATTCTGTATATACAAAAATATACTTAGAATAATCCAATAATTTATAATCTAATAATATAATAATTAATAATAATAATATAATAATATAATATTAATATAATAATTAGAATAATATAATCATATAATAAGTAATAATAATAATATTATAATAATATTATAATATAATAATTAGAATAATCTAATAATATAATAATTAATAATACTAATATAATAATATAATAATATTATAATAATAATAATAATAATATAATATAATAATTTAGAAAAATATATTTAGAATGATCTGGTTCTACATAATCAAACGTATGAAATGAGACAACCAGAGTATTTCTTATGCATTATTCTCAATTTTCAAATATTGATATTCTTTTAATATCCTAATCTAACAAGTTTCACTCTCGACACTTTGTGGACCCGGTCTCGATACTTTGTGGACCCGGTCTCGATACTTTATGGACCCGGTCTCGATACTTTGTGGACCCGGTCTCGATACTTTATGGACTCGGTCTCGATACTTTATGGACCCGGTCTCGACACTCTGTGGACCCGGTCTCGATACTTTATGGACTCGGTCTCGATACTTTATGGACCCGGTCTCGACACTCTGTGGACCCGGTCTCGATACTTTATGGACCCGGTCTCGATACTTTGTGGACCCGGTCTCGATACTTTATGGACCCGGTCTCGATACTTTGTGGACCCGGTCTCGATACTTTGTGGACCCGGTCTCGATACTTTATGGACCCAGTCTCGAAGAAAATTTGATCTTGTAATCGAAAACAATATAAACTGGATAACGTCCAACAATAGCGACTTCTAAAATCTTCTCATTGAAGATTTTCATTTGAGGTTCGTTTTATCGGGGCTGGTGTTGAATTAGTGAGGACAAGTGGTGGAAGCACTGATGGAATGACGATAGATGAAATCATAAAGAGTGGGATGTAGAAGTATTTTCTGGTTGGAAAAGCTAAATGGTCCTTTGACAGTTGTAGTTATACATGGGACGCTATGCTGCAGCAAAGCTCTAACAAACCATCTTAGCATGGATATTGTATAGATTTGATGCTCAATACACGATGACTCGTTAAAGCATGACCCGTAGTTAATCAAGAAATCAATCAATCGGAATTTAATGTCCAGTTCCTCGCCATAAGGCAATGTAAGGGACGTCTTTTGCAGACTCTACAAACAGGCGCCAAAGCACCACACGATGACGACTGAGAATACAGAGACCACAAGAGAAAGCGAGATCAAAACAGAGAGTTCCATATTAATAATAGTACAATTATAGCGAGGCTGTAGTGTGTTTAACGTCAATATTTAGATGCACAATTTAAGCTTCTTTTCGAGACGACTCGAGATACTAGAGCTATTGTCACAAAGGTTGGGTTAACAAGTCTTTGGAATGATTTTCTAGATTTTGGAACCTTTTCATCGATTTGAACTTTCTTTTGACTTACCGGTTTGGATTTGTTTTATTATTACTCGATGTTGTCATGGACGATAGTAGCACTGTAAGTATTGCTGCTATTATTATTAGCAGTAAGTTACTGTTTTGAATGATAGTTTATTAGACGATTTTAGAATGAAAACTCTATTAGAGGTTTTTGTTTAACTTAGTGACGGCTATTCGTTATTCCAGTTGTATAAACTCCACCCTCCCACCGCTGGTGCTATATTATAGGAAAGCCCCGTAGCGGCGACTGGAAAACGACACCCACGAGGCAGAGAGCGAGTTCGGTTTTATTTTCATTGACAGTCTATATACATTCCACACAATGCTTCATGATTGCTGCAAAACTTGTATACATAGCAATAAAAATACTCTACAGAATTTATAATTTAGGATCACCGTGTTCGAAATGTTCAATCTATTCTAAACACTGCAAGGCAGAGAGCTTGCTGAAGGCTGTGACGAAATTTCTTAGAAACTTTTTTATTTCTTCAGTGCACTGCCAAGTGGCAAGTTCAAGGTTCAGATTCATACACAAAGTCTGTTTTCTCGCTCCATAAGAGCACTCCTTAGATCAACAAGTTAAACCCTTCGCAAAGTCTATGCCTTATCGATACCTTATGTAACCTATAGCATGGGAAAAGCATGACTTCTGATGTGGTTTATTGTTGCCTTCCTCAATTGTTAGAAACTAGCATAGGGTTTAAGATCCGTGCTACCACAGGAGGTGGTTTGAATACTGCAGAGACGAAATTTGGAGAAGGGGGTGGATAAGGGTGGGATCTAACCCCCTATGCAAATTTGGTGTTCGCTTCCCCCAATTCTCAGCCCTTTGACCATATAAGCTATAAATGGGCTAAAAATCAATTGTGTCCGGGTTGCTTGAAGAATTGACCAACCGGTGACTGAACGTGTCGTAGAGGGCGACAGAAGCACTAAGATCCATACCAACGTCAGAAAGGACATGAGTTTGGTGAGGGCCTAGGCTCCAAAAATTGCTTCAAAATTTTAACCGAATGGAAAATTTGTAAATAGGGGATTGATGATGGATGATATGATGTAGGGCAGAGAGGATTTGAGACAGTCTATTCGTATCCCGACCCTAGTTAAACGGGGATTCAAGGAAGATGAGGATTATGATGATGATGATGATAATAGTGATGATGCTTACATTACAGTTAATGGACAGCTATGATATCATCCAGTTTAAGTATTTGTTGAAATCTTTGAGCAGTTTAGATTCAATTGTCAATTTTGTTTTGAGAGTGCTCTAGATACTATTCTAAAATACGGTCTATCCGGTCTACCGGTGAAATTGGCATCTACCGGGAATTGACCTCACGACGTCAGAATCAGGCATTTAAACTTCATGACATTATAGACCTACCATACACACTGAGCTATTTAGACAGTCGTAGAAGACTAAATTGCTTCTTTCAAGTTTTATGTCTAGATTGAAATCTCCTGATGCAGTAAACAATGGAAAAGATTTGTGGCTGGTCGAATGTCTAACTTGGACGCGTTATCTAGCGTGAAATTGGCATCTTAATATACTGACGGCTGTAGACTGTATTGTCCCCTTGAGATTCCTTCCACTGAACTTCTTACCCCGTTTCTATACTTTCAACTATACTAAACAGCCCGTCTCAACCCCCGTAGCCACTGTCAACAATGTGGCTTACATTATTTTTATTATATTAGGCCTACTATTATTTTTTATGTTTTTTAAATTATTATTATTACTTTTATTATTATTATATCGGTATATTACTGTATCATATTATTTATTATATATTTTATTGTTCATTAATTAATTTTTTATATGTTCAGAGTTATCGAGATGCAAGTTTTCAGCTGATTGGAGAGGACAGTACTATCAGAGTGGACTAGGCGGCGTAGTGATACGTGACAGCCACATCACTACAAAGGGGCGGTGCATAGATCACAGCCGGGACTACTTTCTGTTTGAAAACAGGTGAGAAAATGTAATTTAATATTTAAAGTCAGTATTCTACTTTATTTATTTTATTTATTTAATTTATTAAACATTTGCATTATAGTACTGTAGAGTGCAATTTGCAGTGTTTAGAATAGACCAATATGACGGTCTAAGTATGATACTATCATAGCTTAGATCCTACTTAGGCCTAACTTTCGTTAAGAATTAATCAGACCATAATTATATTAAATTAATATTAACCATCTGCCTATGTATTGGCTGAGCCGGTGTCATGTTGGCAAGTTGTTCGATATATCAGGTCAATAGGTGCAGGGTTCAAATCCAGTGCTCTCCTCGTCACTGACTTGCTATCGAGCTGAAAGATTTAACGCAAATAGTCTTTGGCTTCTATCCTGATGGTCTGTAGAAATTTAATAGAAGATAACGTAGGAACTGTGGCATTATTTGAGTTTGCATACTTGCTCGTATGTTGTTATCCAAAAAATGTTTTTTTATCAGCGTCATACCTAATTCAAATTTCATATGAATATAGGAGCCAAACAGTTCTCTTATTAGTGTTTCTTGCCGCTCCTTGTAGATTATTTATATTCTGCCTGTCTCGGCCAATCAACCGACTTTGTCAATATTACCAAACAAAAAACCTCCATGGATATTATATAATCCCGAGGAAGCAACTTTTTATGAAACCATGGAGTAACAAATTTAAACTTCTATTTTTGAGAATTTCCACAGTTTAATAACAGTTTTTATTTTATTAATCTCATTTTACAGGCGTTGATTACACGGTACTCGCTATCAGCATGAACGGGGCTGTAGTACTATGTTTTTTGTTTGTATTGTTGTAAACTTCTTACACAACTAATTAATAGATCTCTTGAGTGACCTTGCTTTTCTACTGGTAAAGAAAGCGAATTTAAATAATTTGCAAAGTTTCATGAAAACCAGAAATTCCAGTCAGGATTCTTTTATCAATATCCTCCACCTTACCTGAATCCCGAAATATCATGTTCATTTAATTTTCTGTAGTATAACGAGAGAATATGCGCAAGCACATCCTTGACACCATTCTTGTATGAGGAACGGACATTAAACATATATTATTATTTGTTTTTACCCTGGGCTGTAAAGGGCCCTGGGCTAAAATATAAGATAAAAGAGACTTTATTTAATTAAAAGTTTAAAAAAGAAGCGATTATAATAATTCCTCTACACTCTGGGAAGCCGCATTATTATTATTAAAAAGTATAGAAAAGTTAGTTTAAAGTGTATAATTACGGTATTTTGTTATGCTCTATTTTAAAATCAATGCCCAGTGCTGTAGGGTCTGTTTTACTGCATAGCATTTTAATTATTCGATTATGGAAGGCAACAGTTACTCCAGCTTTACCTCCATTCCAGGTCCTGAAATCTTCTTATAAATAACGCAGAATTCTTTGTCAATAGAACGGGACGGCTTGAAGGAAATTATTGCCCGGTATGACGGTTAATCACGGATTAAATGTCTGTGGAAGAATCGGCTTCTTCCAACGGGATATGATGAGACGCTCTTCGCTGATCAGCTTTAGGATCGATCCGAATGGTTTTCGGACTGAAGTTTGTCCATATAGCTCCGTGGTTAAGTAGTAGCTGGAGCCTGTGGCGAAGTCGGTAAGATACTCGACCGCGGATCAGTATGTGCGGGGTTCAAATCCTGGACTCGCCCGTCACTGACATCGCTTTCGAGTGAGGAAACTGACGTAACTTTAGCTTTCTGCTTCACCATTTTCAGTTTTTTGCTTTTAGTCTGGTAACGTGAAGAAAACGTTTCCTGCTCGATAGCATGTCAGTAACGGGTAGGGATTTGAACCGTTAATCTGATGATCCGCTGTTGAAACAACTTGCTAACTGGTCACCGGATTAGTCCGGAATGTGACCGGACACTTACCTAACTGCATAGAGAGTTGACCACCTACTGGAGCCATTGGCGATGTCGGTAAGATATCCGACTGCGGTTCAGTATGTGCTGAGCTCAAATCCTGGGCTCTCCCGTCACTGGTATCGCTTTCGAGAGATAAAACTGAAGTTTACTTCAGCTTTACAGCTTTATAAGGAACTAAGTGATGGTACTAAAAGGGATGGACATAATCAAAGAACACCGTTTGACCATTATCTGTGTATAACTTTATTTATCCAAACAACAACAACTGCTGAAATGTAATTTTAATAACGAAAACCCGAGGGCCATCATCATAGTCATTATAATCATCATCATCATCATCTTCCCTTGAATCTAAGTTTAACCAGGGTCGGGAGACGAATAGACCTTCTCCAATCCTCTCTGTCCTGCACCACATCATCATCACTATTTGTAACATCTCTCTAAATCATCGCATCCCACATCATTTGTGATCTATCTGTCGAACTTAACATCAGCTCTTCCCTGCAAACGCTCTTCACTACATCCTCATCTGCCTTTCTCACAATATGCTCATACCATTAGACAACCTATCCCTAATCCCCTAAGCACTCACTGCAGCCTGTTTCAATTCTATCACATCATTTCTATCACATTAAACAGGTGACTTTGTACAGGTGCAATGACGGATTTGATTATGCACGAAATCTTCTTATGAAAACAGGACGATCTTTAATCGGTTTTCCGCCACTTCTAAGACTTCAGAATTTGTTTTGCAGAAGGATACTCAATCTTGATACTAAAGTACAATTTTCTTCCGCACGTGTAGGGAAATTGTAAGAAATATAGTTTGATGGCCGGTCAACTTTCAAAAATGTAAAAGAGCTCACTAAAAAGTTCAGACTTAGCTAAAAGTTTTGGCTAATAAAATAGACGTATCTAATCTGCTAGTGAATACTTTATACATTTTTTGTTAAGAATCCAAATCATTGCGTCTTTTCTCGAAACTTTCTAAATTGTAATATTATCGCATTTTTAAGATAAACTGTGAGATATAGCAAACTTTTCTACCTTGCTTTATTACATCTCAAGTAGTCGCTTTTCTAAAGTCAATTTACATTAGTATGAGATGGTAAAATATTTACATTTTTCAGTGAGATAATGCGCAGGTTTGTATCAGACAATTTCACCGACTTGGATTTGATGTAAATTGCTAAGTGACAATTTTGTCGACTGAATCCGCTAATAACAACACGATCACGCCAGTTTACATTACTATTAATTAGAAATAGAGGGGAAAAGGTAATGTTAAAAAGAAATAAAGGACACGTAAGGAGAAGGTCAACCTTTCTGTTTTTATTACTGATTTTGACGTATGAATGGCGGGTGAGTAAGAACTGACTTTCATCTAACACGCTTATGGCAGTTCCAAGGCGTAAATTTCTTCTCTAATTACGTTTTTCAACTTGACATGAAACTGAGATGCAAACGTCAATTAGACAGACGATCAATCAATTAATCAGAAATCTTTACAAATTAGCAATTCTAAAATCTGTAAAAATGTGTTTTAACCAAATGTAAATCTGAACATTCATTTGTACAATTTGTACAAATTCGATTGTACAAAGTGTAAAATCTTTACACTGTTGGTTGAAGCCTTCGCATCGTATAATCTGCAAAAATTATCTGTACAAATTTGTAGAATCTTTATGAATCTTTTAGTTGTACGGAACTTCAACTCTATCTTTTATTTAACGTGGAAAGAATTCAATATAGTAATATATTATTATAGTAGCCTATTTTATCCAAACTTCTATTGAAGTGAAATACTTGTATTGATCTCAGACGAAAATTCAAGGCGAGGCCAGACTTCTATTGATTTATTTACAAATCGATTTATTAATTGATTTAATAACTAATGGATTTATTAATCGATGTAATGACATCGATTTATTAATTGATTTAATGACAAATCGATTTATTAATTGATTTAATGACAAATCGATTTATCAGCTGTTTTAATTACAAATCGATTTATCAGTCCATTTAATTAATACTCACTCTCACCATGGAACGGTATGCCCCTAACATCATACGTCGACGCGAAAACGGACTTAACTATTTAATTGTTTTATTATTCAACAATTCCAGTCTTTCTGGCGTAATTCTTTAAAGTCAATTTCCTAATTGCTGGACAAATTCTAAACGAATTTCTAAACCGTCTCTCTCCACCTCTTCCTCAGGAGCCATGCTTCGTTGTCGACGTCGTATTGCCAGCATGCTCCCGCCTCGTCCATTATAAGCGATTAATATAAGCCGACGTTCATCGGCTTAGAGATCCTTCGCTCTATTTAAGTACCTTACATCAAGCGATTGCTCTTCCCGCAGCCATTTGTCAGGTTTGGCTTTAATTCAGCGCAAAGCTATCGTCGTAGATACGATATTTTTGCTGCGGTTTGAAGTCGAATTTCGACTAATCGAAAGCCGTTTGTGTGACAGAAAAATTAAAGAAATTAATTAAAGAATATCATATATAAAGTATCGATACCTCAGTGTGTAAGTGCGATAGGTAACGTACTGAAGTTTTAAATGACTGATCCTGTGGTCAGGAGATCAACTGCCGGTAAAGCTGATGAGAGAGTAAAATCTCGAACGTTCAGAGGACTTTTTACATGGACTAAACTGTCTACATCTAATGATTCAACACGTAGTAATAAAAGTGATTGATAGCATCACATCATAATTTCACTATAGCGTGTTAAAATAATTATTTGAGAATTATATTTATTGGCTCAAGGCATTAACAGATTAATTAAATTTATTTACTTTATTGGTGGGACGATGAGAGGCATACACAAACTATTCACTTACATAAACTTATAAGAAACTTATAACTTACATTTAAATTTACAAGCTAAACTTATTAAACGGAGAAACGACGGAGAAATTTCTTGAGAAATGTCTTTATAGGCTCAAGATATTAACAGTTTAAATTGATTTTCTTTATATGTGAGACTGTGAGAGAAATAAATAAACTATTACCTTACATAAGACGGAGAAATTTCTCGAGAGGGGATTTTTTCGAGGTGAACTAACCGGTCGACCATTTGTCAGCTCAAATGGGACATCGCTATGCTTGTGATGCAGCACTAAAATACCCGAGCAGGGAAGAAGCTGCCTGCTGTTCCGTGGCTCAGTAGATAAAGCACGTAACTGACAAGCAGGGTTCCTGATTCAAATATTAGCTGATCAATCGTCGCTATTTCAGTTCGAAGAGAGACTTCTGAGCTTGCTGTTAGACAGTCAGGTCATTATTTCCAAGGGGATATGGCGTCACGGTGGTTAGAGGAAGACCTATACTTGGGATGTTGCATGATTTAATAACTAATTCATATGTGGCTTGAAGAGAAAGGCAGAGTAAATAAATAATATATTGAGGAGTTGTACGACATGGACATGGCAATAGCCAGTGCACTAAGAAAAAAGATGGCGTACAGTAAGCCTGTTAGTCTCAGATGCAAGTGACATGGGTTCAAAGCCCAGGTCTGTCAACAAATGATGCTTGTCCCTTGGGCCCGTGGAAGGTTAATCTTGTATCGGAGCTTGCGGGCTCCGATAGTAACTATGTGAATAAAGATTGATTGAAAGGACTGACAATAACCTGAACCTGTAACGCAGTCTCGAAGACCAAGCACTAGCCATGACACTCATGACACCACAATAGAATTTGTCGGAATTTCTTAGAATAATAATAACAATTAATAATATTATTTTTAATATTATTATCAATTTTTTACCCCGGGTGTAAAGAAGCCGAGGTTTGATAGAAGCGATTCGCGCAATACGTGCACTTATTATTTTGATGATGATGATGATGATGATGATGGTGATGATGATGATGATGATGATGATTATTATGATGACGATGATGAAGATGATGATGATGATGATGTTGTTGTTGTTGTTGTTGACAGCGAGTCAGGTTGTCGACAATGTCTATTGATGATTAGACGACATCCGAATATCATACAATACAAAGAGAGTATGTACTGCATTGTATACATCTATCTTTCTCTCTCTCTCTCTCTCTCTCTCTCTCTCCCTCTCTCTCTCTCTCTCTCTCTATCACTCTCTTTTACACACTCTCTCTCACTCTCACTCTCTCACTCTCTCTCTCTTGTACACACTCTCTCTCACTCTCTCTCTCTCTCTCTTTCTCTCTCTCTCTTTTACACACTCTCTCTCACTTTCACTCTCTCTCTCTATCTCTCTCTCTTTTACACACTCTCTCATTCTCACTCTCTCTCTCTCTCTCTCTCTCACTCTCTCTTATTACATTCAATACAAAGAGCGATAGATGTATACAATACTGCATTGTGTACATCTATCTTTCGCTCTCTCTCTCTCTCTCTCTCTCTCTATCTCTCTCTATCTCTCTCTCTCTCGCTCTACCGCTTCCTCACTAACTCTATTCTCTCTATTTTTTATTTTCTCTTTTATTGCCTCATCAGCCCATCCATATTTAATTATTTTTCTATATAAAGATCTATATACGTCAACTAGATATCTAACATTTATCAAGTATCTATCAATAAAATTGTGCAGATTACAAAATGCACGTGTGATGCAATACATGCATAATGTTAGGCTACGTAACGCTTGGATTAGGCATAAAGTTTTGTGAAAGGATTAACGTAATCGAGTGCTCTTTATGGAGCGTGAAATCAAGCTCTGAGTATGAATATGTGCCTTGAACCTGCATGCCAATTTGTAGATCATTAGAGAGCGAGAGAGAGAGAGAGAGGGAAAAGTAAGAGTGAGAGAGAGAGGGAGAGAGTAAGAGAGACGGAGAGAAAGAGAAAAAAATTGCAAGATGTAGGGAGAGATATAACATGATATGCGAATGTTGTGTTTGGATAGAGAGAAGTAAATTAGATCTATTCGTGTCTTTTTATAGAAAACAAATAAGAGTTATTACTGTTTGCAGGTTTTTGTCTAATGAAGGAAGGACTGCGTCAAATTTGCTCTCAAATACACGTTGAATCGCCTCTATATACTCTCGTTAGAGGTAAGAGTTAAGATTAATTGATTGATAGTAACTTATTTATTAATGATTAGTAATTTATTACGAGTTACACTAGCGTTTTGATTGTTCTTGTTATAGAATTAGCTTTTGTGTTGTAGCCTATATGTATAACGATTAGAATTTTATATTTTATTATATTTATTATTAAATAAATTATCTATTTATGTTACCTACTGTATGTTTTGATGAACTATTTCATTAATTATTTTGATTAGTATTTATAATTATTAATAATTATTCGTAATTGACTATTATTTTTATACATTTACTTACTAATAGTTATAAATTATTACTTTTATTCTACCAGTGATGCAAGCGACTTACTGAAGAATAGACAGCAGCAGATGATTTAGCAATCATCTGCTGCTGCTTCTATTTAATAATAATAATAATAATAATACCTAAAACTAACCGCCTCTAAGAAAATGGATAAAATTTGCGATCTGTCCTTAGGGTACGAAGTTGTTCAGGTTGCCATTGAAACCATGGGCTCCATGACTCCCGTTGGAGTTGGCTTAATTAATGGCATAGGCGGACTTATTACAGAGCAAAATGGCGATAAAGGAGGGACCTCTTTTCTTTGGCAAAGGCTTTCCAAAGTTTCCATGACTTTGCAAAGATTTAATGCAGTTTGCTTCAACAATTCTTTTAAGCCGATTGATGACCTCGAGTAGCCGGGCGGAGATTCAGCACGTATTGCTAGAATCGTTTTTATCAAACGTCGGGTTCTTTACAACCGGGATAAAATACTAATAATAATACAGGCATTATTTCCGATATTGTGAACTATCTTTTTGTACTTTTTATGCAATTTAATTACTGATTTTCAGATCCAGCCATGCCCATACCCTGCCCATTCTCAGATGCCTACTATTTCGACTACAATGATCACGTGACGGGTTTTTGCGGTCAGCCCATTGGCTACGCTAAGCCGTGTGTTGGTCATAGTAAATATCTACTACACTTTAAACATTGCGCCGAAGCGGCTCTATGGAATTCTAAAGGTACGCATATTACTGTATATTAACTTTCTTGCATAGTGTAATATGTTGAATTAGACTATCATAGATTCAGTGGGGTAAACAGGATTGTTTTCATCATGGGATAAACAGGATTGTTTTCTCAGGGAGAGAGACTAAGCCTTCTTTCTCGCAGCAATCTGTACAGGCACTCCTTCCAGCACACTGCTCCACAAATCTTGAATTCTCTTCCCTCCACTTTGGGGCCACACCTCACAGCCTTTCTTTCCTGAAAATAGTTTAATAAGTGGTTTGAAACTTTTCTAATCGATCTCTAACTCCTATCCGCCCAATAGGCCTATTCATGAACTGAAACAACACTATCTTTTCCCTTCGACTTTTCATATCCACCAAACGTCCATGAACTGAGACCAACACGTAAACCTCCATTCCGCTAGTACCCTTCCTTGGACTGACCACCCGGATTTTGGCTCGCACCGTTTATGGACCCCTCACTCTGCTCATCGGCTTTGATTTGGTATCACAGTGCTCAATGTTGTCTTGGACAACAGTAGCACTCTAATCGTATTGTTGTTGTTGTTGTCGAAAACATCACGTGCTGTACTTTCATTAAATTAATAGCCTACCCGTCCTTGGACAGAATTTCCGGATATTTGTTGTCCCGTTTCTTAGACCTCGCACACTGCTCATCTGGTGGATTTGGTTCAATAATGCTCAGTGTTGTCATGTGCATGGAAAAGTAGCAGTCTAATCGTGTTGTAGTTTTTATTGTCGAATCAAGTACTACCGAAATCCTTAAAATATACAACTGTACTCACCAGATGACGGCACCTCTGACTCGATTTACAAAATCAATTAAATTTAGTTAGTTACAATATAATTAGAAAATGGCCTATGCATAGGCATTTCAGAGCACATAAAGAATTCTCTTCTATGTTAATTAGTAGTAATTAATATATTATTACAGCCTAATTATTATAGACGAACACACTAACATAGTTTTGTGCATAAATAATTTTAATTCAACATAATACCGCGATCTTTTATAACCAGTTTTTCATAGCCTTACATTGACTTTGGTTCGCATTGTTTATAAACATGTAATGTAATTTTTACATGTCCTACGTGGCATGAAGATTTGGCGTACTCAGTACATAGTACATTACGCAGTACAGTACTGTATGCCGTACAGTGCGCAGTAAAGTACGCAACACAATACACTATGCATCTGGCAGTAAGATGTCCATGGCTCTCCTTCCAGCACATTGCTCCACAAATCTGGAATTCTCTTCCTTCATTTTAGAGAACCAACTCACTCCTATATCTTCATCTCTTTCTTTGGGAACAGTTTAATAAGTGGTTAAAAGCTTTTCTATTCAATCTCTCCTATTCGCCCAATGTTCATGAACTGAGACCAACGCGTATACTTACATTCCGTTAGTAGGCTATACTTCCCTGGACTGAATTCCCAGATATTAGTTCTACCTCTTCTGAGACCTCACACACTGTTCATCGGGTGGATTTGGCACAATAATGCTCAATATTGTCATGGACAGGGACAAGTTGCAATGTAATCGTGTGTGTTGAAGTTGTTGTCGAATCAAGTGCTATCGGCGAGTTTTAAAAAAGGGGATCTATGACTCTATTATTTATCAAATTAATACAATCTATTAAATATAATAATAATATAATATGAAAATGGCCTTCGCTTGGACATTTCAATGGCCATTAATAATTCTCTTCTGTGTTAGATAGCAGTAATTAACGTATTATTACAACCTTCAAATGACGAATACTAACATATTTTATTCATAACAATATTAGTTTAATAATACGCAATCATTCTAACCAGTTTCTTATAGCCCCCTCAAACGCCTTGCCTGGCGATTAAACCAATCACGATTTAGAAATTTCTAGCAAGTCCAACGTGGCATGAAGATTATTCGTATAACATGAACGCAGTGTTTGTAGATCCGCAAGTGTTTATTGTGCAAGCACACAATAATAAAATGAACGGCGACGTTATTGGTCAACTGTAGTAGTATATTTCCATCCGATAGAAACACGATCAAATAAAAGCATTTATTAAATTTTTTTCAAGTAGAAGACCTTAGGTGTAGTGGTTAGGGCGCTAGACCTATAGCATGCTTATAGTCTTCACAACCTGTAAAAATCTGAATACACTGGCATAACTACGCACAGAACAAATATTTTAATACATAATTATGCATGCATATATAGGCCTACATATGTATACATGTATATATATATATATATATATATATATATATATATATATATATATATACATGTATACATATGTAGGCCTATATATGCATGCATAATTATATATACATAATTATGCATGCATATATAGGCCTACATATGTATACATGTATATATATATATATATATATATATATATATATATACATGTATACATATGTAGGCCTATATATGCATGCATAATTATGTATATATAATTATGCATGCATATATAGGCCTACATATGTATACATGTATATATATATATATATATATATATATATATATATATATATATATATATATATATACATATATATATATATTATATATAGATATATATACTATAATATATATACTATAATATAGATATATATAGATATATATATATCTAATATCATTATATATATATATATATATACATGCATATATACATGCATATATGTATGTATACACGTACTGTAGACGTGGACTACCAGTGTCTGGCCACATGGAAGGACGGTTCGGAGTCCTACCTGTACAGTAGAGTCACACCCTCAAGTGTCACCAGCAAAGATGATCAGTACCGCTGTCTAGTAAGCCTTTCTCTCTCTCTCTCTCTCTCTCTCTCTCTTACAATCTCTCTATGTTCTCTCTATGTCTCATTCATCTCTCTCTCTCTCTCTCTATCTCTCTCTCTCTTACTATCTCTCTATGTCTCATTCATCTCTCTCACTCTCTGTCAATATTACTCTCATCATACTAACATGATGCTAAATTAAATATATATATCGCTAGAAATAAAGTAATTGTAACTAATTGTAAAAGAATAGCAAATGGAATTGAGTTAACTAGTTTGGACTTTTAGACCATCCTGCTTTATTTCATTTTTGATAATATATTGCAAGTTGATTTTTTCTATTACATTTGCAATTATTTATTAACTCTTATTTAATTATTAAAATTATAATATATTTAAATTATTTTCTATTAATTATTTACTCCTAATTAATTAATTAAATTATTTACTAACCAAATGTTTTTTTTTCACAGAAGTACGACAGGTATGCCGGTGAGATGTATTTATCTATGAGCGCTGACGCCACATGCAGAGGATTGAGAAGTGCTACTGACGGGCCTCTAGTGCTTACACTGATTAGAGGTGCCTCAATCAATCAATCTGTCTGTCAGTCAATCAATCATTCATTCAATCAATCAATCAATCTAGTAATCAATCCATCAATCAATCAGACATGCAGGGGTTTGAGGAGCGCCACTGATGGGCCTCTAGTGCTTACACTGATTAGAGGTGACTCAATAAATCAATCAATCAATCTGTCTGTCAGTCAATCAATCATTCATTCAATTAATAATCTAGTAATCCATCAATCAATCAGACATGCAGGGGTTTGAGGAGCGCCACTGATGGGCCTCTAGTGCTTACACTGATTAGAGGTGACTCAGTAAATCAATCAATCAATCTGTCTGTCAGTCAATCAATCATTCATTCAATCAATCAATCAATCTAGTAATCAATCCATCAATCAATCAGACATGCAGGGGTTTGAGGAGCGCCACTGATGGGCCTCTAGTGCTTACACTGATTAGAGGTGACTCAATAAATCAATCAATCAATCTGTCTGTCAGTCAATCAATCATTCATTCAATTAATCAATCAATCTAGTAATCAATCCATCAATCAATCAGACATGCAGGGGTTTGAGGAGCGCCACTGATGGGCCTCTAGTGCTTACACTGATTAGAGGTGACTCAATAAATCAATCAATCAATCAGTCAATCAATCAATCAATCAGTCAATCAATCAATCCATCAATCAATCAGACCTGCAGAGGATTGAGAAGCGCCAATGATGGGTCTCTAGTGCTCACACTGATTAGAGGTAGCTCAAGCAATCAATCATCGATTCTTTGGTTATTTTTGCTCGCATTAAACAATGGGTAAAGATAACCATGAAACTGTACCGACTGTGTGACCGAATGGATAGCACGTTTCTCTGATAGGCAGGAGATTATTGGTTCGAATCCCAGTGGGACCGTCTCTGACCAGTATCTCTTGGGCTGAGGCGGTGGCTTGTTGGCAAGGTGTTCGAAAGCGTGTCAGTAGCTTCAGGGTTCAAATCCAGTGCTACTCCCGTCACTGATATGCTGTCGAGCAAGAAACTGACGTTAAATTTGACTTTAGCTTTTTATACTTAAACATACTGGCTGAAACCAGTGGCGATGTCAGTATGATATTCGATCGCGGATCATTATGTGCGGGGTTCAAATCCTGGGCTCTCCCGTCACTGACATCGCTTTCGAGTGAGGAAACTGACGTTAACATTAGCTTTATCAGTTTTTTTATACGTTACAAATAGCTTTCTGTCTCTCTCTCTCTCTCTCTCTCTCTCTCTCTCTCTCTCTCTTAATGCACTGCCAACTGGCAGGTTCATGGTATATAGAGCCTCCACTTTTCTCTGTCTTCCGCCTTCCTCTTCATTTCCACATATGAGTGGGTGGGTCTTAAAATCATCTAACGTACCTAATCTCGGCCTACCTCTGCCTCTTTATCCTTCCATTCTACCTTCTATGACCTTAATAGACCTCCCCCCCCCCTTAGGTGTGTCCTATCCAACTCTTCTTCCTATTTCTTAATACAAATAGCTGTATAGATTTAAAATATCGTTTCACGTGATCAGATGAGTTTGGCTGGCCCACCACCCGGTGCTCCTACCCTCAGGACCTGCTGGGGGGAGGTCCCTGGAGGGAGGTGGGAGAGGAGAGGAGACGGTGGAGGGTGGGGGGAGAGCACGGGGAGGTTCTGGAGGAATACTCGACGAGGAAGGGAGGTCAGAGTTCAAGGTTGAGGCGAGAGTCGAGATGCGTGAACGTGACGTCATCGATGGATGACGTCATCGTAAGAGCGTTCACGACACAGGGATGGTAGGTGTAGAACTGATTCTTCTTCTTCTTCATTCTTCTTCTTCTTCTTCTTCTTCTCTCAGTGCCGTGCCTGTTCCAAGCCTGGGTGGTCATGGTCATATTCCTCCATATGTCTCTGTTCGTTGTTGCTCTGATCATTTCTGTGGAGAATAGATTAATGATCTTCTTCTCTCTTTCTGCCACATGTTCTGTTGGAAATCTTGGAAATCTGTGTGAAAAATTGGTTTGTAGTGATTTGTGCTGTGGGTACGTGCTTGATGTTGCATGTAGATGTGTGGAAAGGGACTTTAAACATTTCTTGATATATATATATATATATATATATATATATATATATATATATATATATATATATAATGAAATGAAATAGATGTAGAACATGTCATAAAAGTGTATGATTTGTATAAGACTATCAATTATAAAGCATTATAAACAGCTGTTTGTAACGCAACCAAGAAGGAGAGAGCAACTATCAGTTGATATTCGCCGAGCAGAGATGTTCTTCTTTAGTAGAATCTGTTTAATAGAGATACACGGCATTTATATATTTAAAATTTGTCTTAAATTTTATTTTATGACTATTTTCAGTGAATCGAGACATCATTGCCTCAAAGTGACGCGACTCTCTCCGTCCATTCTACAGCTGCAGCAAGGTTCTCCCCTCTCTCTCTCTCTATCTCTCTTAGTGCACTGCCTACTGGCAGGTCCATGATATATAACGCCTCTGCTATTCTCTGTCTTTCGCTTTCCTCTTCATGTCCACGTATGAGTGGGTCTTTAAATCAGCAAACATACCTGATCTCGGCCTGCCTCTGCCTCTATTTCCTTCCATTTTAAGCCAGTGGTCAATCATTGTGGTTCTCCTATCCCATTCATAATGTACGAAGTATTATTAACTAATATAAACTACGACTTTGGTTGGTTGGTTTATTGCTTGGTTTGTTGGTTGGTTCTTTTGTTGGTTTGTTGCTTGGTTGGTTGGTTTGTTGGTTGGTTCTTTTGTTGGTTTGTTACTTGGTTGGTTGGTTGATTGGTAGATAGATTGTTTAGTTGACTGATTGATTGATTGGCTGGTTGGTTGGTTGATTGATTGTTTGGTTGGCTGCTTGGTTGGTCAGTTGGATGGTTGATTGGTTGACCGATTGATTGGATGGTTGATTGGTTGACTGATTGATTGCATGGTTGATTGGTTGACTGATTAATTGGTTGGACGTTTGTTATAATTATGAATTGATCTACGAATTTGAATAAACTCTACATTGACTGACCGCTGATTTAGTGCAATAGATAAATAAAATTCTCAGTCCATTCTGCAATAAGAAACAAAAGCGCAATGTACTTTAGAGTTTCTAATTATACCAGTGATAAAGCTGGTAAAACTATTGCTAACGTCAGTTTTCTCACTCGAAAGCGATGTCAGTGACGGGAGAACCCAGGATTTGAGCCCCGCAAATACTGATCCGCGATCTAATAACTTACCGACATCGCCACTAGCTCTAGTCAAGTGGTTACCATTAGTTGAAAGGATCGCCGAGACTACTTAACTATTACCTGTAACTCGTAATTTGTTTGCTGCAGGCTACCAGACCGACCTGTCCCCTATAGTTGGATGTGACTTCCTCAGTGATCAGAGACAGACCCAACTCCTCATACGTAAGTGTCAATGACCGACCAATGAACAAGCAGATATCTCTCTCTCTCTCTCTCTCTCTCTAGTGTACTGCCTACTGGCAGGTCCATGGTATATAACGCCTCCACTCTTCTCTGTCTTCCGCCTTTCTCTTCATTTCCACATATGAGTGGGTCTTTAAATCATCTAATATACCTAATTTGTCGTGATATACCATTATTTTCTTGGGGGATATGCTCTTTGACGAGGTGGGCCCCCTATGCCTTCCTCAGCTTTGACTGACATTTACAGGGCAGGGGTGTCATTCCCTGAGAAAACAATCCTGTTTACCCTATCTATCTACCTAAAACTATCCTGTCAACCAGATATAACATAGCAATATAATCACACATCTTACCGTTCAACACTGCTAAATAGAACAACAGAAAAAAGCTCCGTGCTATTAACACACACAGGGTTGGACAATCTGAAACAATCAACTAGGTAGGTTGTAATGTGTTTAACATCAAGATTCAGAAGCACAAGGCTTCTCTTCAAGACGACTCGACACACTCGAGCTACCGCCACATAGATTAAGGTAACAGTTAGTTACTGGCAAGTCACTGGTATGTAACTTAATATAAAACTCCATCAATTCTCCTTAACGAGCAAATAGACATCAGTAGATTATAATTAGCACGATGTTGAATTTATTACACGGCGCTAAAGATACTAAAAAGAGGTGTTTTCTAAATTCAATTTTATTCATTTTAGCCGCGGATAGGAAAGTGGCCAAATGTCCCAGCGATAAACTCTATCTCTACCTACCTGATAGGAGGAATTGTATCTACAGCTTTCTCTCGCCATGTGTCGACGGTGGTTCGAATCTTAGTCACACGGCGGAAGATAATGTCTGTAAAACTGGTTCGTTTGCAATTACATTTGTAATATCTCAAAAATAATATATTATTAAAATATTGAATTAAACCTAATCACGTTTATTTCACTTCGGTAAAATCGTACACCAGAAATACATGACTGTTGATCAGTAACCTTGATCTATTTGGTCAATGATTATGTAAGCTACTCGGTTGGCATATTGAGCGAGAGGTAACTCTTATTGATATATTACCAGCTCTATTTCACTTGCGTTGTGTGATAGCTATTCCGTTAACTAACTTGCTAAATAAATATCATCATCATCATTCCTCGAATCGCAGTTCAACCAGGGTCGGGATATGAACAGACTGTCTCAAATCCTCTCTGTCCCACACCATATCATAAGCAAATCCCCTATTTGACTCCCTTATTTCCTTTCGTTTAAGTTTTTTGTGGCAATTTCAATCAAATAAAATAGAAAAGCTGAATAAAAGTTTCTTAATAAATTCTAGAATACTACAAAACCTTGATACATTTAGCAGAATATTCCCTGGACTGTCTAAACACTTGGACTGAAGAGGGCGTAACGTACCTGATGGCACGACCATCGGTCAACCCTGCCAGCCCAGGCCTGCCCGTCAACTGTGAGGTAAATACTTACTGAATATTATTATTATTATTATTATTATTATTATTATTATTATTATTATTATAATAATAATTATTATTATTATCATTATTATTATTATTGTTATTGTTATTATTGTTATTATTATTGTTATTATTATTATTTTTATTTTTATTATTCTTATTGTTATTATTATTATCGTTATTATTATTCTTATTATTCTTATTATTATTATTCTTATTATTATTCTTATTATTATTCTTATTATTATTATTATTATTATTGTTATTATTATTACTATTATTGTTAACAAAGAAAAATTATGAATAGCTATCACACAACACAAGCGGAATAGAGCTAGTATTAAATCAATTATATAGCAGTGTCATGGCCGAACTCGGTCTTCAAAACTACTTTACAGAAAGAGTTCAATATTAATAGTAAGATAAATAACAATTACATTTAAATTAGTATCTAAACTAGTAAAAATGTGTTTAATGAAGTTGCTGACGGGTAAAAGTACAGAAACGAAACGAACTTTGAATGAAAGCCGTAGTCCAATTCATCGATCGTGAAATTTGAAAATTGTATGTCTTAATAGCGTAGGGGTACCGTCTTGAAGTTTCAAAATACAGATCCTGAGGTGAATTGAACCCTCGTGGATTCTAATCCCAGCCGCGCAGATCTAAGAGTAAAAGCTGGATTGGTTATACGGAAAATGGTCTAAATTGCCTAACCGTTTAAAGCATGTGGTATTAAAAGTGATAGATATCGACATAGTTGATCATTTCATTATATTGTGTATTTTCTTTACTTTTTCTTTACTTTTACTTTACTGGGTGACTGTGTCGAAAAGACACTGGTTGCCAAAATTGTAGAAATACATAATATTTATAGTTTTGCTACAATTGGTGATAACTATTTATCATCATATTGTTATATAGTATAGTTATTATCTTATATAAATAAATTCAATTCAATTCAATGATGATGATGATTCGACTTATTTAGAATATCTTATTGTTATTATTATATTGAAATAAAAGTGATTCCATTCAATGATTTGATTTATTTAGAATCATCAAGTGCTGCAGTACTCGATGGTACCAGAGAGTAGAGGCAGAAGTAATTCGTCTGCAGCTGTTGTTGGGTCTATTCCTCATGAGAAACTGTACACCTCTCTCACATTCGTTAGGCTCGGTAGGCAACATCATTAATTCAGACAATATAAATGTCATGATGATATTCTAGGCACATCACTAATTCAACAATATATATATATATATATATATATATATATATATATATATATATATATATATATATATATATATATATATATACACGCACACATATATGTATAAACTAACTACTTTCTCGCTCAGTAGGAATCACTCAATCGACCAATTACGCTGCTAAGCTAGACCTTTTTCAAACACGATTGAAATTTTTTTTCCAAAGTTGTTTTCTATTGAACAGCTATTCAAGTTATAGGATTAAATAACATTCAGCGTGCGCATTTTGTTGACGAAATGATACATTATTATGTTTCTTGATTCACCAAATAAAGCTGCCAATTACGCTCAACCAATTTCTATATCACATTTGTCGCCCATACAATTATGAGGACTATAAGCAAAGAGAATATAAAAGAAATATGTAATCCATAGTGGCATATCCACTTCAACAATTAATTAATGGCTATGTTATGCATAATGCAATTGGTATCATTATGATTTAAATTAGCCTAGTACCATTATACAATTGACTAATTATCATTGGACGATGCAGTGCTACGAGTTTCATAAGTTTTTCATTTAATACAGAATTATTTCTTCAATTTTATTTAAAGTCCGAATACTTTTCGTTTTAATTTTCTAATTTTGCCTGCAGGTAACACTGACGTGTTCTACAACGTAACCAAGGGCTTTCGAAAAGTTACCAACCACAATCCTCTGCAGACCAACGAAATGAAAACCTCAGGAAATGTTAACACTGACTTAAATTTCATCAGGTCGTCATTGGATGAAAGTTATGAACCCTACAATCAAACCCCTCAACCACCTATCAGACATCCATCAAACACTCCTACTAAATCACGAGATACACCAGCTTCAGAACAGTCTGGATTCGGTGAATTTGACGGTGATGATGGAGCTAAGAACCTATCACCTGATTTAACTAATATAGATGACGAAGACGACGACGATGATGATGATTTCGAGGCAAGCGGTTCAATATTTACCGACTCCCGCAAAATACAAACTCCAGTTGAGTCCATCCGGACAGAGGAAAGCCATTCCATTTCAAATGCCAGGGACACGGTAGGACACAGGGGTCACATTACATCTGTGCGAGGTAGGGAAACCAATCCAGACCAAAACCCAATTTTTAGGCCACCGATCGTTGGCTGGGGGTCTAGGCCCCTAGCTGAGTTACCAACAAGTGACCCCGGCGGCGGAAAAACTGATTTTCAATTCTCAAAAACCAGCGGTGGCCAGCAAATTGACTTTAGTGGTTCAGATGAACCAATTTTACCCGTTCAGGGGGGATATCCCCACCGGGCGGGGGAGGTATCTGTGGTGGAAAATGGACCACGGGTAAACCGTGGGAGAAATGATCCGCCCAGGTTCCGAATGGAGCCAGCAATGCGACACGGAATGACTTCGGACGCTCATTCGTCTGGAATAAGTAGTATAACTCAAACCTTTGATTGCTTTACCTGTCGTCTTTCACTCGCGATATTGTTTAACGTTCTTTTCTGTGTCGATTATTTTACCGTCTTGCTACCGCCTCTCACCTGTCTAACGTAGTATTACTTATAAATATATTAGCTTTAAAATAACTCATCATCATCATCTTCCCTTGAATCCCAGTTTAATAAGGGTCGGGATAGGAATAGACAGTCTCAAATCATCTTTGTCCTACATCATATCACCCATCAAATCTCCTATTTGAAACTTTTCCATTCGTTTAAATTTTTGTATCAGTTTCTGGAGCCTAGGCGCTCACCAACCGAATGCTCTTTCTGACGTTGGTGTGGATCTTAGTGCTTTAGTCGTCTTCTACGACACGTGCAGTAAACGGTTGGTTAATTCTTAAACATCCCGGACACAACTCGGGGAACTAGTCTTAAAACAACTACGTCGTCTTAATCTTATGTTAAATATCTTCTAACCCTAGAGTTCTCGTGAAATAAGGTGAGATCACATGCAGAGGCCCTATTTCATGTGGATTTAGTACAAATTCCCGTCTTTTAACATGGGCTTAAAAATCGAAGAGGATTGTAACCCCAATTCTTCGGGAATTGTAAACTCCAAACTTTTACCGTAACTGGTTCAGTAACCTTATAATTAATAATATATCTACATATTAGGCCTAGTAATTAAATTAAAACTTCTATAGTCTTCATCTTCCATTGAATCCCAGTTTAGCTGAATATATTAAAAGCTCTATATTATTACACTATTGAATATCCCCTTCCCCTTAAATACCTCCCTGACATCATCGTTGGAGGAGGAACAGGACGTTAACCCTGTGATATTATTAAACATGACACTGACCGCCTAAGCTTGGCACTTAAAGGATGATGAAAATATGTTATTCTGAAAGTGCCAAAGCGACTTCATTTAGTAATAATAATAATTCAAGTTTAACGTCCGTTTCTTCATACAGGGATGCTGTCAGGGACGGCATCATATTAGTGGAGTGATTAGGTGAATAGCTCATGCTACATGTAACTGTTTATTACAGCTATAGGGCATACAAATCAAGTCTGCATTGATGTAAATCACACTGAACTCTTTTGCTATGCGTTGTAGTACTATATTATAGTGTTCGATTGCTCAAATAATTAAATCTGCAGTTTTGCTCAAATAATAGTATAAATAAATAAAGTATGAATAGTATAAATAAAAATTAAATCTCAATTAGATTCTGCAACAAACGAGACAGTTTGTTGCTATCCATTTCTGTTTCTGTTATATGCATTTATTGGATAAGCAGGAAAGTTTTATCAGTGAACGGCGACCTGCTTAGTAACTGTTTGTCGAAGCTTATGAGGCCCATCTATCTTGTTTTTATGTCGTCATCTACGACACATGCAGATTTACACGGTTGGTCTACTCTTCAAGCAGCCCGGACACAACACGGGGACAAAGGTTTAATTATTATTATTGATAGTAGGTCAATAATAATAATTACAAAGATCAATAATAATTGCAATTTACTTTTATAGTACATCAATTCAAAACATCATATGTAATGTAATACATGACTATTTTCATATATTCTTCAGATAGGGCATTATATTGGCTTCCGATTTAGTTTTGCATTGTATTTCTCAATAGACATAGTCTATACAATTTGAGGATATTACAAAGAAATTGCAGTAATTTACTACATTTATTCTTCCGCATAACGGGCATTAGACATTCAACAGGTTATCAAAATACACAAATTCGTTTTACTTATTTAAATATTTCGCGTTTCTGCAAGATTTATCATTTAAAAGCCAAAATAGATTATACAAATAGACGCGTCATAAAATTAACAATGCAATCAATCTACAAAATATAATTAGTACACCGTATGTTACACCAAAAACAAGCGAAATTCCAATTCGTTGTGGAATACAGCAAAAGACAGTCAGAGAGGATTCTTAAGGAATTCGAACACACAGCCTCGACCTAAGTGGCGGGTCCAGAGGGGGCCAGTGCCCCCACCCCTCTAGGGCCAGTGCCCCCCACCCCTCTTGGGACGACGATAAAATCTATTTTAATTACGTTCATAGCTATTTGTATGTGATATATGTATAAGCAAAATAATATAATATCATATAATAGCAAAAGCATGATGTAAGGAAAAAAATTGAACTCCATCGCGGAAAAGGCGTGGGCATAAGTAAAATGTGGACATTGTCGAAATATAATATCGGCCCCCACTCATAAAAATTCCTGAATCCTCCCCTGCTCCACTTTATATATAATCTTTATTCACCAAACTCATGGCAGTAAGAAATACACAACACAAAGTTAACTAACATAAATAAAAGCTAATGTCAACGTCAGTTTCCTCACTCGAAAGCTATGTCAGTAGCGGGCGAGCCCAGGATTTGAACCCCGTACATACTGATCCGAGGTCGAGTATCTTACCGACTTCGCCACTGGCTCCAGCTACTGGCTCCATAAATCAAGGTAAAGAGAGCAAAGAAAGTAAACGTGTAGACCTATAGCTAAAATTACCAAACGATAAGTATTTTCAAATACCATCACTGATTACCGCTAGATTAAGCATTCTATACGTGAGACCATCCAATTAATTGAAAAACATTTTAAACCAATATTACTAAATATTATAAAACTAATTAAAGCTGTAGTTTACTGTTGCTTTCCTCAGTTTTAACACAATCAAACGTTTGATCAATTCTGCAGAGTGTCCGGTTATGTCACTGACAATTCAATCCTTTATCTCACAGTGATTAAATGCAGATAGCATACTACAGTTGAAATGATATCATTTCAAAAATATTAACACCTGAATTTGATCAAAACCGACCGAATCTTCTAAAAGTAATAAAGGAATGCAGATGCAGTGTAACACTTTGAGAAAAAGGGCGTTTGCATAGAAGTTCATCGTCGCTGTTGTCATCATCATCTTTATCATCATCATCATCGTCGTCGTCATCGTACTCAACACTATCACCATCGTCATCGTCGTCATCATCTTCCCTTAAACTCCAGTTTAATTTAACCAAGGTAGGGAATAAACTTTTTAGAAAATTTTGTAGCAAAGCAATTTCAGAAGCCTAGGAGCTCACCAACGAATTGCCCTTTCAGACATTGGTTAGTTTTTATTGATTTGTCGCCTTTTACGACAGGTGAAGTCGACGGTTATAGTTGTATAAAACAATTAGAGAACTCAGAATTATTTTAGAAAAATTCTGCTAACATAGATGCAGCGCAATAGGTTTTGCCAAATTAAAGCTAAATAGCTAAAGCTAGTTGAACGTCAGTTTACTGTTTAGACAATAAGTCAGAAATGCGGCGGGCACTGAAATTAGGCTCATAACCTACTGATTCGCAGACGAAAAATCCCGCAAAGAAAAAGCTGGTAAAGCTAATGTTAACGTCAGTTTCTTCACTCGAAAGCGATGTCAGTGACGGGTGAACCCAGGATTTGAACACCGCACATACTTATCCGCGGTCGAGTATCTTACCGACTTCGCCACTGACTCCAGCCAATAAATAATTATTATAATAATTATTATTGTTATTTTAGTGTTTCGCCAGTAGATACAAATATTTCACACATATAATTTCAAAGATGGTATAAATATTGTCCTAGTTAACGTTGAGCTACAATGGGGGTGGAAACTTGAAAATAAATGGGGGGGAGGGCGATTAAGTAACATAGGAGGGGCTCGAAGGTACATAAAAAAATCAAAGTATACACCTTTATAATAGTAGTAGTAGCTCTTCTCACATAATAAACAAAGTCTAGTGGGGGAGTGTAAAAGTCGCAAAAAAAGCTGGAGTTTTAGCCAAGTACTAGTACACAATCATAGCAAATACAAGTAGTCTATAGCAAATACAAAACAGAAAGGCATTCTTGAATAATATCACGGTTAGATAACTATTTAAATCAATATACGCAACGACACACAGTTCTACACACAAATAGGCTATAATTCCCCGAGAGAATACGGTTAGGTTTATTAACATATACGAGATATCATGCAAGCATTAACATATGGCAAACTGCGAAAATGGCCAAAAGAAAACTAACATGCAAGAAGAAAGGAACGCAGACGAAAAATCACCTGAGATAAATATTATTTCTGCGCTGCGTTGTGGAACATAAAAATATAACAGGGTTAAAGTTAATTATAATAATAATAATAGTAATAATAAAGGTTTAACGTCTGTTTCCTCATCCCAGGATGATGTTTTGGACGTCCCTGCACTATATGTCCATAAAAATCGATTCAACCAAAGCAATGTGAAAAAGATGTTTGAAGTAAATAACAGATCCTAAAAGGTGCCGGTCCGATGATCAAGAATCAGTCAGGTTAAGGTAATTTGGATTTATGGTGGAAAATTAGTTATGATTTAACACCCGGGTTAGGCCGGTATTGGATGAAATAAAATAATCTCTGAGCTAGAGGAAGACCAAGACAGGGGATGTTTGATGATTTGATAACAAATTCTTATATAGAGATGAAAAGAAACGCTGATGACAGAATTGGTTGAAAGAGTTTAATGCCATGGACCTGCCGTTAGGCAATGCACAAGAAGAATAAAATAATCTCAGCGAAATCTTTAATCCGTATGTAATAGTTTATATTTAAAAAAACAAAGTTTTATAAGTCATTATGACAGACAAGAATCTTTTATTTAAAGTGATTTATTATTGACATAAATGTTGTGTGATTTGATTGTCAAAAATCGTTTTATGTCATTTATGATTGACACATAAATCGTTTTATGTAATTAATGATTGACACAAAAATCATTTTATGTCAATTATGATTGACACAAAAATCGTTTTATGTCATTTATGATTGACACATAAATCGTTTTATGTCATTTAAGATTGACACATAAATCATTTTATGTCATTTAAATTTATGATTGTCGACAGTCAATTTCTTCAAGACGCTGTAACTTACGATTTCAACGCACAAAAAAATCGTCTAGTACAATTTCACAACAGAAAAAGCAAAATAAAAAACAGAAAAATGGCTTAAAGTTGCCATCGCCGCTTCAGGTGATGCTAATTCCGACAAGAGTGAAACCCGGTTTCGATCAGTGCATCCACTGGTCCGCAGTTAGATACGCTGACAGTTTTACCACAACCGGTAATATAAAGATGGTAAAGCTAATGATAAAGTCGGTTTCCTCACTCGCAAACGATGTCAATGACGGGCGAGCCCAGGATTTAAACCCCGCATAAACTGATCCGCGGTCGAATATCTTACCGACATCACCACTGGCTCCAGCCAGTGAATCATTAAATTCTACAAGTATATGGAAATTAGCTAAGAAAGAAAATCACTGAGTACAAAATAGAAATAGTAGAGGAATGCATTCGATATTTCAATAAAATATATTTTAAAAATAATAATTTTCGTATAGAGCCGTCCTAAGACGTACCTGACATCACTTCGAGTAAAATCGAAACACCGGAAGTAAAATCCATTTTTAGAAAAATCCACATTAGAAGACTAAAAGTTAAAATTCTGCGCTAATAAAATAATCTAGCACAGACAAGGCCTAACAACACTTTCAAAACTAGTATAGTAACAAACACAGTGGATTACAGAAAACATTACAGAAAGCAGTTATCAAAAAACTGTCAGCATTCCACGTAAACATTCTATGCGCCTGGAGTCATAAACGTAATACAGAAATAAGTAATAAGAAATAATAGTAATAATTATTAATAGTAATAATACTACTACTGCTACTAATAATAATAATAATAATAATACCAATAATAATAATTAAAGTAATAAGAAATTCAAGAACGCTAAGATAGTCACGGTTTAGCAACAACAGAAAGAAGTTTGGTACAACAACAACAATGTCAAGTTTACTATCACTGCTACAAAACCGACGTCAAAACACGCAACTATACGCTTGGATGATTTACAGCGGCAGATTTAAATGCATCGTAAGTCATTACAACAAGTAAAGAGAAGTTTGACAACACAAAGCGAAATGACACACTGGTATCTATCACATTTTTATGGTGTGAGTAGTAATGAATGGCATTCAGCACTACTTGAGTGTCTGTGCAAATATGTATGTATGTAGAAATAATATATATATATATATATATATATATATATATATATATATATATATATATATATATATATATATATATATATACATGTACTATATTCACCCAGTAACATTAATAAAATCGTTTGTCTAAAAATGCAATAAAACTGTCAAAAAGAAATTTACTTACAAAGGCCTAGTATGAGGCAGAGCGTTTAATATAAAATCTAGAGCAACATTTAACGTCTGTTTTGTATTACAGCAGCACTATCAGTGAAAGAGGCACTGTCAGCAACGGTCCTGCCGGGTTTCATCAGCTAACCTTGCTGTATGGCCGAGCGGATAGCACGCTAGCCTCACAAGCAGGAGATCATCAGTTCGAATCCAACCAGACCTGTCTCTGAATGTATGTGGTACTAGATGAAACGTTAAACTATGTTTGGAAATGTTAAGCTCTACTTATGGAAGTATAAATAACGTTAGTCGCAGTATAAACACAAGACATATCTGCCACAACTAATACATGGCATGCATCGATTAAACTGGCACATACACTAAATAAAAATAGTAATAATAATACAGGTTTAACGTCCGTTTCCTCATCCATGGATGATGTTAGGGACGTCCCCAGAGCTCACAGCCTTAATAATTAGAATAAATAGAATAGAAACAGATGGACATAGAAATCTACTTATACACTGAGATGCTACAATTCAAGCTAAACGTTTAGAAGATGAGATGGTCAAATAAAAGAAGCAGGGTAAATACGACTCAATACAAAAAACCCGCAGCATAGGTTTACGTTCGTTTCCTTTCCCAAAAGCAAGTCATCTCAGACCAAGGACTTGCACAGCTTTTGATCTCGCTTTCTCTTGTGGTCTTTGAATACTCAGTCGTCTTCGTGTGATGTTTTGGCGTCTGTTTGTATAGAGTCTGCAAGAGACGTCCTTGATATTGCCTTTGGGTGAGGAACCGGACGTTAAATTCCGTTGATTGATTATTGATTGATTGATTGCGGAATTGATAGGTTGCCCAATTAATAGATTTATTTATTGATTTGTGGATTAATTAATAGATTGACTGATTGAATGCTGGAATTATTGGTTGATTTATTGATTAACTGCCTGGTTGATTGAATGATTGATTGGTTGATAGGATATCTGAAGGCATATTTAGCGGAAGGCCTATATATCACAAAAGACTTAATATAGCACAATCACGATTTAAGCAAAATTAAACCAAATAAACATAAATTAATACAAATTAACAAAAATTAAGCAAATTAGCTTCAGCCATAACCTCCGCAATCAAATTAATTAATTCTGCAATACATTTCAGTAAAAAATTGCATTTCCGCATAAATATTTGCAAATTAAAACAATATATTTATCATTATCATCATCATCTTCTTTAGAATCGCAGTTAAACTATGGTAGGCATACGAATAAAAGCAGCACAACTTTCACACAAATAAATCACAACAATATATTAATGAAATGAATTAATTTTTACTTCCACATTAATTCACTTCTAACACAGAAGAATCAAATATTACGGACAGATGTTCTGCAAATTATCACGTAAAAGTAAGGCCACAGCGCTGGCTATATTATGCATTATGATAGTTAATTTTACGAAGTGATTATGACAATTGATTTTATAAAGTGATTAATTTTCAATTACTATACATTTCAAGCAATTCTTCTACGGTCAGAGTTCCATCAAATAGCGGTTAAAAGGCATAAATTTACTCAGAAAGTGAGCCTAAATAAATCTACAGCCAATAGGCTAATGACTCACTAATTGGCCCACTCAGGCCGCTATATATTCCAGGATACATTAGGTACATTGGTACAGCATAAAAAAATCGCTGATTTTCCCGAACAGGTTATAAAAATAAATCATTCGGTTAATCCATACAAAACATTAAACCAAATATCCATACTAAGCCACCATAAATTAATTATTCAACACAGAATTTTTTTACAAATTAGCAAAGAAAGTCAAAACATCGTCAAATTATTGCAGCAGATTAAATCAAACCATCAACAGCTGGACTGCTCGATGCAGACATATAGTCCTCAATGGAACTGTCGCTATTTGAATCTACGCGCGGTACAGACCCCGCTGACCAATCAGCACGAGCGTCATCCATATCTTCATCCAATGAGAAGTAAGAAGATTGCCTAAACCCGTCAAAATGCTGCTGTTGTCGTTGTTGTTGACCCTCTGACCCACTTTTACTCTCAAATTCCAATTTATTCGGCATCGTAAGTTTGATAACGGCTGGTTTTACCTCCCCCTGAGACGATTTGGAAACAATTTCAGCCATTTTATCAGCGAGACCTTCCCTCTTATTCGACCTACCCGCAGAACCCTGAGGCGGTGCAGAAAAGTGAGTAGTAAAGGCTCTATCGATGGCGCTCAAACTCTCGTCTTCAAATTTCTCGATCTGATTTCTATCCAGAGGTCTTGTGTCACCCAGCGACCTGTCTACCATAGATACGTTATCCGCAGAGCCCAGCATCGAACCTCGAATCTCTGCCCTACCGATCAAAGCACCCGCTGAAGTGATTTGGCCATCACTCTGGTGATTCTCGGCCTCAGACGAACCGTTTTCAGCCCGTAATGACGTCCCACTACCGTCACCGGCAGCAAATGAAGCATCAGCGCTATTACAAGGGAGTGAACCTCGTCCTCGCCGCGTTGACTTGACTCTCAGTTTAACATCAGATTCTGACCCTGACACTAGCCCACTCCTGTCGGCTTGACTAACATCAGCGACAGGCCTGCCAGTATTATCCGCTGTCGATTTGCCTATAAAAGCGTTTCTAGCCAAATACCGGTCCTGAACGTCACGATGAGCTACTGTAGTATTCTTACTGTCTGACACTGGTAAATCCCTGACTGAGGAAGAAGAGACAGAAGTGGGACTTGACTCCTGAGATTCGTTGCCTCGCTTCCAATCAGAACCCGGAGGACCTGGAAGAAGGTTGGATGATTTGACAGGAACTGCGTCAGAGCCTTGGCGAGATCTAACGCTCGAATCCCGAGGAATGCCCGGGACTTCCCGTGAGATTTCTCTCGAGTCAGAGGAAGCCTCATGAATTCCAGCTGAAGTTCTGGTCAAAAATCCAACAGTGGCTTTTTCCCCGGACGCAGCAGACTTTGTTTTTGAATCAGTCGTAACGGAGTAGTGGGAATCTGTTACTATTGCTTTGCTCTCAGAAGTCCCTGAAGCCGAGTCCCTAATGGAACCAGTACACTTCAATCCAGAAGTGAGATTTTTGGAAGCACTCTCGCAGGATTTTCCATCGGAATCAGAGGCTCTATGTTCAGTGGAAGCAGAACTGCCACCCGGAGATGGGGATTTACTTTCTTGGGAATTTACTTTAGAACCAGACGAGAACTGATTATATTTACTCTGCGGTTTCGAATCAGCCGCATGCGAGTAGCGGAATTTTGCTGGGGATTTTTCCCCAGAAGAAGAACCAGACGCAGGCGTAGACACCGAACTGCTCGGAGATTTCCTCGGCAACGACGAGAGCATTTCCCCAGACGTCTTATACCCGCCCGACCCCATCTGATACACGCATCTATAGCGAGATTCCTCCTTCAGAGCGGCTAGCTTCTCTCTCGATGTCTTGTAGTCCATCGCCTTGGCTCTAGCGTCGAGCTCCGAGTAGTGAGCCGCCTTCGACTTAACATCAGCCCTTAGAGCAACCTTTAGCTCAGACTTTACGCTCTCCTGAAGACCACCTCTCTGAAATCCCACACCTCCCCCCCCCTCTCCCTCTATCATGCTCACCATTGCTCGCACGCTGTGGAAGTTAACGCTGCGTTTTCTCATCGCGGCGGCAGACTTTCCCTCACGCCGGAGCGACGCCGTTGCGCCCGACGCCGTTGGCTTCGAGGGGAAGCGGAACCCGGCGCTGCGTACCAGCGGAGAGTTGGAAAGACTCTTCGATCCGTCTGACACTGAGCCGTGGAGATCTCTAAGGGTTGAGCCAAGCGATACACTCCCAGGGGATAGGTTAGTCCATACGTCGTCAGCGGAATGGGTGAAGGAAATAGGAGCTGGTCTTCGGGGAGACTTTGAGTCGTTGAGAGAGACGCTATCGTCGAGAGTTTCGTCAGAGCGGAGCGACATGTCGGAGGATATCGTGTCGTCGTCGTTGTCGCGGGCACGTCGAGTGGATGAAAGCACTCTATCAGGTCCTTCAGAGTCGCTCGACTGAAACAGGGTATAGAAGAAGAATTTAATAAATCATCATCAGAGAACTTTTTCTTCATCTTCTCTATAATCAAAAGAATTAGAAATACTATTAATTCAAAAAGAATTAGAAATAATATTAATTCAAAAAGAATTAGACTGAAACAGAGTAGAGAAAAAGAATATATTAAATCATCATCAAAGAACTTTTTCTTCATCTTCTCTTTTCTTCACTCGAAAGCGCTGTCAGTAACGGGCGAGCCCAGGATTTAAACCCCGCACATACTGATCCGCGGTCGAGTATCTTACCGACTTCGCCACCGGCTCCAGCCGATAAAACTGATAAAAATGATGGCGATAAAGAACTTCAACAAGATCTGACGATAAAGAACTTCAACAAGATCATACAATAAAGAACTTCAACAAGATCAGACGATAAAGAACTTCAACAAGATCAGATGATAAAGAACTTCAACAAGTTCAGACGATAAAGAACTTCAACAAGATCATAGAATAAAGAACTTCAACAAGATCATACGATAAAGAACTTCAACAAGATCAGACGATAAAGAACTTCAACAAGATCAGATGATAAAGAACGTCAACAAGTTCAGACGATAAAGAACTTCAACAAGATCAAATGATAAACTGATCTTGTTGAACTTCAAAACTGATTACCAGCTTAACTGATTACCACTGGCTGGAGCCAGTGGCGAAGTCGGTAAGATACTCGACCGCGGATCAGTAGGTGCGGGGTTCAAATCCTGAGCTCGACCGTCATTGACATCGCTTTCGAGTGAGGAAACTGACGTTATCTTTCACTTTAGCTTTTTTTAAATAACTTCAACAAGATCTACCTGCGACTCTTCGACGTTAAGCCGAGCAGAACTTTTGCGTATCTTCCTCGCATCGACGCCTCCACTCGACCGCTTGCTCTCCTCCACCAGGTCCTCCAGACTGAGGCTCTTGAGGGTGGTGAGCTCACTGTCCCTGAACAGAGACACGCTCACCCTCTCGCGCTCCGTCACGATGAAACTGTCGTCACGACTCGATGATGACGAGGATGTTCTGCCGCCCATCTTCTTCCTCAGTTCTACAGGTTAGATCATAGAAGAATAAGATATTGTCTTCCTCAGTTCCAGAGAAGAGTTAAAATACTAACTTATTCTGTTCTAGAGGTAAGTCACAGAAGAGTTAAAATACTAACTTATTCTGTTCTAGAGGTTAGATAATAGAAGAGTTTGAATATTAATTTGTTCAGTTCTTGTGGTTAAATCATAGAAGAGTTAAATCATTATCCTCATCAGTTTTAGAGGTTAGCTCATAGAAGAGTTAAATCATATCCTCATCAATTTCAGTAGTTAAATCATAGAAGAGCCAAAATACTACCCATCCTAGGTCTACAAGATAAATCAAAGAAGAGTTAAAATACAAACTTTTTATCCGTTTTAGAGGTTAAGTCATAGAAGAGAGACAACATTATCTTCCTTAGCTTTAAAGGTCACATTATAGAAGAGTTAAATCATTATCTTCCTCAGTTCTTGCGCATACATCCTTTAGCAAGTCATCACTTCAGACGTTCAGAATATATCTTTGTCAGCTCTTCTTTGGTTCGATTATTATTTGATGCGCTAGCTCGAATGTATCGGGATAGTTACATAACATAACAACAGTTATGGATGCTACAGTCATCAATGACAACATCCAGCACTATTGAGACAAACATTGGTGAAAGCAAACCACTTTCAAACTTCATCCCTCATACAAAGACCGTTTTACAATCGATATTTAAATCAACTTTACAAACCTGCATCGAACGACTGCGCCGGACCCACGTGAGCCAATAGAGCCTTCTGATTGGTCAGCATCAGAGATCCCTGCTGCTTTGACTTAGCATCGACAACAGCGTTACCCAGGCAGTCATTTTCCACAACTGACGCCCCGTTATCGAACGCCCCATCCACCGGGGCGTACACCCCAGCAGAGTTTAGCGCCACGATGTGGGCAGGCCCTGTTGGCAAGCTGCCAGCTCTACGTCGATTCACGGGCGCAATGTCGCTATCAGCCTAAAAGTTAAAAATTCAATTTTTTTAATTTTTATTTTATATTTTTAATTGCATTAAAATTTTAAAAGGCTTCTTTATATTAGTTTCTTTTAGAAATTTGTTTGATTGAAATTTTAATTTTTTATTTCTAAATTGATATTTAATTTAATACCTATTTATTTAAGGCAATTACATTCATTTATTATTTAATTCTAATAATAATTATGTGTTTTGGCACGCGATCATAACATATTTCTACATATTCTTATTTCAGTACCTAGCATAATCTGTTAATTCATTCAAATTATATAAATTACATAAAAATGTGTATTTCCATGTAGTTACTACCTTGGGGGAGCTCTCGAGGATCAATTTCACTTCCTGTACTTTCTTTTTACTCGTCTTTATCATCTAAAACAGCGCCATAATTATAGAAATTAATTTACATTTATTTATTTTATTTATATAGATCACCAAAAAGGGTCATTCAACCCTGTACAATTCACAAGCAATGCAAACAATCAAGTAAATGCCATAAGTGAACACAATTTAAATGTGAACCATGGTAAACATATATTTTAAGAGTAATTACATTATTTTAATACTAATTACATAATATATTTTAATAGTAACTACATATATTTTAGTAGTAATAATAATAAAGGTTTAGCGTCCGTTTCCTCATCCAAGGATGATGTCAGGGACGCCCCCACAGCACACATCACTTCAGATCCATTCACCCAATCCAATATGCAAAAGAAATGTGCTGAGGAGAAGTAAGGTCCTAAACGAAAGCCGGTCCGGTGATCATTACGTGAATATTTAATAATTACTACTCAAAAATAACATTTGCAGATAAATTACTTATAAATATTTTTAAAATAACTATTTATTTTAGAACACACTATTTACAAATTATGTGACAAATTATTTGTAAATGTAAATTGTATAATTATTTTTTTTAATGGTGTAGAATTCTATACAATTATTTACAATTAATTTATAAAACTAAATAAAAATAAAAGAGTATAAAAATGAAAGCTGTAAAATAACATCAATACATTAAAATTGAACCCATCATCAGTTCCTCGAGTTCTGTACAGAATATAGGGCGGCAACATTCCTCCATTCGTTTCTATCATCAGCAATCTTCACAGCGTCTTCCCATGAAATGTTTAATGCTCTCAAATCCTTGTTGATCGAATTTAGCCAAGTACTCCTAGGTCTTCCTCGTTTCCTGTTTCCTTGAGTTGGCTTCCAGTTAACTACAGTCTTTGCGTATCTATCCTCAGACATTCTCTGTAGTTGACCTAAAAATCTCAACCTTCTCTCAGAAACTATTTCATCTAATTTTCTTTGTCCACTCGTTTCGAGTACTGTTTCATTTTTGACGTGGTCCCAATAGTGGATATTTAAAATTCTTCTGAGGCATCTTTGTTGAAAGCAGTTTAATTTGTGCTTTATTTTATTAATACTTTCCCAGGTTTCACATGCATACATTAAAACTGGTTGAATAATTGTTGAGTATATTTTTATCTTTAATTGTTCCTCAATTTTATTACACTTCCAAATATATTGGAGCTTTTGGAATACGTCATATGCTTTAGCGATTCTACACTCCACATCTCTTTCACTTGATCCATTTTGCGATATTGTACTGCCTAGATATGTGAACTTTTGTACCCTTTCAACTTCGCTTTGATTAACTCTTATCGTGAATATGTTTTTCTCTGCAGTTGTGAGGATTTTTGTTTTTTCAGAGCTAATTATTAATCCAACTTTTGCAGCATTTTCTTCTAACGCTGATGTCATTTCTTGCAGTTGATGACTGTCGTTTGCTATTAAAATATAGATGAATTCAGATAATCCAACTTTTGCAGCATTTTCTTCTAACGCTGATGTCATTTCTTGCAGTTGATGACTGTCGTTTGCTATTAAAGCTATATCGTCTGCAAAATCAAGGTCCGTTAATTTCCTATGATCCAATTTTATTCCCCATTCTCTTTCTTCAAAAGCCTTTCTCATTACAAAATCAATCACTAGAAGAAAAAGAAATGGTGATAAAATGCATCCCTGCCTAACTCCTGTCACAATGTTGAAAGAATCAGTGACCCCCGTTTGTGTCCTTATGTTGCACGACGGGTTTTCATATAATAATTTAAACAAATCTGTGAATTTCCCAGGAACTCCATAGCTTTTTATTATTTTCCATAAAGTATCTCTATGGATGCTGTCAAATGCTTCCTTGAAATCAATGAAATTTATGTAGATATCTTGCTGAAATTCAATGCTCTGTTGTAGAATGTGCCGTAAACTGAAAATTTGTTCATTACACGATCTGCTACTCCTGAAGCCTGCTTGATTTTCCCTTAATTTTTTATCTATTTCTATTTTTATTCTCTCAAGTAATACAGAACAAAAGACTTTACCAGGTATTGATAACAATGTTATACCTCTCCAATTATTGCAGTTACTCAAATCTCCCTTTTTGGGTAGCCTAACAATTGTGCCCCTCTTCCAACTCTTAGGTATTTTCGTTGTTCTCCAAATGGTGTTAAACAAAGTAGTCAATTCTTTTATTACGGCAATTGATCCATATTTTAATAACTCCCCTGTTATTTTGATCCTCTCCTGGAGCCTCATTATTCTTTAATTTCCTTAGGGCAGTTTCTACTTCTTGTATAGATATCTCCTCTTGATTGATATTCTCATTTTCATCTTCAGCTGGCCAAAATTGAACCCACTATATACGAATTCTGTCATTTAAAATTTCATGAAGCTACCAGAAGCTCTGCACTGTTAATTCAGATAAATGAATTTAGATAATTCAATTCAGATAAATGAATTCAGATAAAAGAATTCAGATAAATTAAGTCAGACAAATCATTTTAGATATATGAATTTGCTAAATGAATTCAGATAAATGAATTCAGACATATCAATTCGGACAAATCAAAATTCAGATAAATGAATTAAAATAAATGAATAAATAAAGCAAATTAATTCAGATAAATGAATTAAAATAAATGAATGTAAGAATTCTGCAAACCTTTTGAGCAAACACAGAGCTCTCTTGCTTGAATTTCTTGCCAAATTTCTGAAAACAGTAAAAATACAAGATGAAAGAATTTTGTGAAATTACGCATATCAGCTATAAAGGATTAGGTTAAATTTGCATCAACAGAATTTTAAGTTAAAAACTGCGGTATGACCATTAGATCAATCAATCACTCAATCAATCAATTATTTAAAGCACTTACACACTGAACTACTCAGCTATTCAAATTAATAATTAAGTAATGAATAGATTATAATTACTAAGTAAATAATAGCTATAGTTACAATACTAAATAATAGTAAATGAGTTTTTAGTATTATAATATGAATAAAAGTAATAAAAATAATAAACAAAAAATAGCTAGAACAATAAATTCTAAAGAAATAAAGTTAACAATAAATTTATAAATAAATAAATTTGTTAAAAATAATAAACTAACTACATGCACGTCCCTATTGCAAATCTTTGTCTAATATGTGCTGTGCTGAACAAATAAACCATTATCAAATTATTAATATTAAAGACTAAACAAGAAAAAACAGCACCTTGAACGGCTTCTGTTGTTTATCTTTTCTGTGCTGAGCCCAGGCGGCTCTCGCTAGCTCCGCCTCCACCTCGAACACGTCGACCAATAGCGAGCCTTCGTTTATGGCAGATAATTTATCAGCTATGAACTGCTCGAAACACTGCGAGAAAAAGATAAATCAAATTTTAAAAAATGGTAAACTGGTCTACGTCAGTTTCCTCAATCGAAAGCGATGTCAGAGACGGGCGAGCTCATGATTTGAATCCCGCACCTACTGATCCGAGGTCAAGTATCGTACCGACTTCGCCACTGGCTCCAGCCATTGGCGAAGCCAGTGGCTAATAAGAACAAATCGTTTGTTACTCTACTAGAAACCACATATTTAAAGATCAATATAGAATTTTGTAACTTTAGATTTCAATGAAGGAAGTTCAAAGAAATTAACTGGACTGATAGTTAACAAAAAGCGCAAATAAGGTAATTTTTATTTTAAAAGGTGGCTGAATGCATTCATTTAGACAGAATCCTACAATCACTAAATTTAAATAAAGAAAATCGCTCTAGTAAAACGTTTTAACTGATTTATTGATTGATTTATAGACTGGATGATTGCTTGACTAGTGGATGATCCATTGACCGACCAACTGACGATTGAGTGATTGACTGATTGAATGACTTATTGACTGATTGACTGATGAATTGATTGATAAAGAACCTGTAGATGAAGAAGCTGCTCTAGATAGGGCTGCACTCTACTTGAACGAAGTGAAACAAACAGTTCTTCGTCAAACACCGTCTTGCCATTCTCTTCTCTCTGTGCATCTCTATAGCCTCCTGATAAAAACACACGCTCCAATAATTATACGTAACTACATCATCATCATCATCGTCATCATCAACATCATCAGCTAAATAAACAGAACACAACTGACCAATGAGATTGACAACAGCTAGATAAGCAGAACACAACTGACCAATGAGATTGACAACAGCTAAATGAACAGAACACAACTGACCAATAGGATTGACAACAGCTAAATAAACAGAACATAACTGACCAATAGGATTGACAACAGCTAAATAAACAGAACACAACTGACCAATGAGATTGACAACAGCCTGCAGAAAGGCTCTTGACACAGTCTCTCCAGTTAACACACATCGCTCTGAGCTCTTGGTCTTCATGTGGGCTCTCAGCTGTTTCTTTAGAGGAGACAACTGCATATATAGCACACATGAAGCACTATAACATCCGTTACGCAATTTAGACCATTTTCCGTATAACCAGTCCAGTGAATGTCCGAGATCTTACTCTCAGATCAGCGCGGCCGGGAATCGAACCCACGAGGGTTCAATTCCTGAGGTAAATCTGAGAGTAAGATCTCGGACATTCACTGGACTGGTTATACGGAAAATGCACAAAATTGCCTAACGGATTTAAAATGTGATATCAAGTGATAGATATCAATGCTGTCGCTCATTTCCCAACAATGTTTGTGATTATTATTATAATGTATTTGAGTAAACAGCATTGTTTTCTCAGGGAATGACGCCCCTGCCCAGTAAATGTTAGTCTAAGCTGAGGAAGGTATAGTGGGTCCACCTCGTCATAAGCAGGATCCCTGAAGAATAATGATATATCAAAAGGAATGTGATAGATTATTTAAAGATCCACTCGTATGTGGACATGAAGAGGAAAGCGGAAGATAGAGATGAGTGGAGGCTTACATACCATGGACCTGCCCTTAGGTAGTGCACTAAGAGAGAGAGAGAGAGCAGCACTATACCGATCACTCAAATAAGATGCCACCTCATTGGATGATACACGTCTGCTAGGTATATTATCAGTAATGATGTTGATGATGATGATGACGATGAAGGTAATGACGATGATGAAGATGCTGATGAAGATCAGTTATATAGAACTTATGAATTATATAGATGAAGATGATGATGATGATTATGATGATAATGACGATGACGTTGATGATAATGATGATGATGACGACGATGATGACGATGACGCTGATGATAATGATGATGATGACGATGATGATGGTGATGATTATGATGATGATGATGACGATGATGACGATGACGCTGATGATAATGATGATGATGACGATGATGATGGTGATGATTATGATGATGATGATGATGACAAGTTAAACAGAACTTACGACTTCGCTGGGTAACGAGGCGAGATCCTCGTATATCGTTGAGTTGTAAGTTACTGTGTTGATATCAGCATCAAGTATCAAAGCGTCAGCAACGTCAAGTTCCTTCAACTCCTGTGCAATACGTGACAATACATCAAGTGAATATCATTATTATCAGTGCAATACAGCGACAATACATCAAGTGAATACATCAAGACATAATACATATACAATACATCAATACATTATCATCAGACATCAGTGTAGCAATCCCTTCAGTTCCTGCGCAATACAGTGACAATACATCAAGTGAATACATTATCATCAGACATCAGTGAAAGTTAGGCTACGTCTACAAGGTGCTGCCCTAAAGATTAACATTCAGGCTGTTGGATGAGATGCAGCGCATCTGTTAATACAATATATATACCGTTCATTGCTAGATGAGTACTCAGCATCCTTAACATAACATTTTCTGATCCTGAAATAGATTCTAAGAACGACATTACCTTTAAACAATCCACGTGGACTGATCAAATGGCATATGATTCGAAACCAGGTCTACAACTTAAATTACTGTAATTAATTAGCATCATTAATTAGTGTTATTAATTACTGACAGTAAATTATGTCATTAATTACTGTCATTAATTACCGTCTCAATATATCACTTAAAAAATAAGAAACTGATGTTAAAGCCTTATCATAAGGTGTGTCAGATAATCACGTTTCAATCTTCAATCTTTATCAGAATATTATACAGACTATAAAATAATCAAAGAAACTTACAGGCAAAAGTGATGAATGGATTCCAATGACGTAAGGCATTGGAGCACTGAAAGAAAAATCATTAAATCAACCAAATAATCAGTAAATTTATACATTATCAATCAATTGGTAAATCAGTAAACCAACCAATCCATCAATCAATAAATTGGCATAAAGTTCAACACAAGATCTTCTAGATCAGTTACTGATACAACAATCAATCAAATTCAATAATATCAATAATTTGAGGCTCACTAGTGAGAGAGAGAGAGAGCGAGAAAAAGAGAGGGAGGCAGAGACAGAGAGGCAAACTAGAGAGAGAGAGAGAGAGAGATAGGGAGAGTAAGAGAGGCACACTAAAGATAGAGAGAGAGGGGGGCACACTAGAGAGAGACAGGGACAGACAGAGGCAGAGAGACGGGAGTTAGAGAGAAGAGACAGGAAGAGAGATAAAGAGAAAGAGAAAGAAGAGGGAGAAAGTAGGAGAGAGATAGAGATAGAGATAGTGATAAAGAGATAGTGAGATAGAGATAGGGACATACCAGCAAGTGTCCATAACCTGAGGTGGAAGGACAGGAATGAAGATGTGCTGCCTGTGTGAAAAATCAATCAATCAATTAATCTATCAATACATCAATAAATTATTCGATTCGGTAAATGACTAGTACGTCAAACACTTAATCAGTAAATTCAATCAATCAATCAATCGACGGTTAATCAATCTACCCATCAATCAATCTATCTCCTGTTGACCTAATATATGCAATAACCGACTCTGTCATAGAACTTGCACAGTTCTCAAATTGATGCTAAATTTTCCAAACCTAAGAATAAATATTCTACAATATTACTATTAATAAATATTAAATACTCTACATTTTTCTAGTAGTTCGCCAATATACAGATCCAATATATAAATAAATAAACTTCAAATCAAATGTTTACTGGTTGGAGCCAGTGGCGAAGTCGGTAAGATACTCGACCGCGGATCAGTATTTGCGGGATTCAAATCCTGGACTCACCCGTCACTGACATCGCTTTCGAGTGAGGAAACTGACATTGACCTTAGCAACTTTATTCTAGCTCATTGAAGTCATTCCAACAGGTTGATATCATCACAGTGAAAAAAAACAATCAATTAAACAATAAATCAATAAATCTATCAATCAATCCATCAACCAATCTATCTATTAACTCATCAATCAATCCTTCAATCAATCAATTCATCAATATATAAGTCCTGCAATCAAACAATGAGTCAATAACTGCATCAATCAACCAATAAATTCAGCAATCAATCCATCAATCAATTAATTAAACAATCACTTCACCAATCAATAAATCAATCAATCCATCTGTCAATCAATTCATCAATTCATCCGTCAATCAATCAATAAATCAATCCCACAATCGATGCAAAATCCTCATATCGGCACAGAACAAGAAGCAACAGAATTGTATCAATCAATTAATCATCAGTCAGTCAGCCAATCAATCAGTCAATCAATCAATCATTCAATCAATCAATCAGCCAAACAATCAGTCAATCAATCAATCGTCAATTAGAAAACAGAAGAGCCGAATAAGCCTAGGAACGTACCAGTGCATGGGATAGAGCAGGGCCTCTGCAGCAAAGAGACATGAAGAGAGTCTTCTTAGAGTCTTACTTACAACCAATATACGTCTCTCCATCAACATGCTGCAGTATCAATCAATCATTAAATCAATCAGTCAATCAATCAATCACGCTACCAGTCAATCAATCAATCTGTTAATGAATCAATCAATTAACTAATCAGTCAATCAATCACATTATCGATCACACTATCTGGCTGGAGCCAGTAGCGATGTCGGTAAGGTATTCGACCGCGAATCAGTATGTGCGGGGGTTAAAATCCTGGGCTCGCCCGTCACTGACATCGCTTTCGAGTGAGGAAACTGACGTTAACATTAGTTATACCAGCTTCGCTGTAGCTTTTACTATCAGTCAATCAATCAATCAGCAAATGAAACAATCAAGCAATTAAAAGACAAATATATTCACAAACACTATTAGTATATTGAGATTTCAGATCAACATTGCAAACCTATTCATCAAAAATGAAAAACAATATCGCCACCAACATCTTCCCTGTAATCCCAGTTTAACTAGAGCCGGAATATAAATAGAGCTTTAGCCATTCGTTTTAGAAAATTTCGTAGCGATTTCTGGAGCCTAGGTGCTCACCAATCGAATAGCCATTCTGACGTTAGTTTGGATTAAGAGCTTTAGTCGCCTTTTACGTATTCGATGGTTGGTCTATTCTTCAGTAACCCGGACATAACATGGGAACCTTATGAACAACAGTGATTACTTATTTAAAAATATTTTATTCCAAACCTAGCAAATATGAGCATCATGTTGTATGTATCAACTGCATTGTAGTACTCCATTAGATTTCTCTGCAGGCGAAACAAACAACAATTTCATCAATGACAATATCAAGCAACACGGAAAATTGAATAATTAATTTCTCGAATCAGTTACATTTCAAGACACAACACAGTATACGCATAACAACAATATCCCGAACATTCTTTTTCCTTTTTTTAGTTTTTTAAAGTAGTTTTTGAACATTCTGAATATTCGTTTTGCACAGTATACGCATAACAACAATATCCTGAACATAGCAATAAACATGGCAAGTAACCAAGCAGTGACTAGAATGATGATGATGTTGAGATGGTTAGGTAATTATTATAACATTGCTGGAGCCAGTAGAAGCGTCGATAAGATATCCAACCACGGATCAGTATGTACAGGGTTCAAATCCTGGGCTCACCGTCACTGATATAGCTTTTGTGAGATGAAACTAACGTTAGAGTTAACGTTAATTTTTTACAGGCGATTCTCTTATCGCCTTACGTCACTGAATCAATGTCGAGAGATGAAACTGACGTTAAAACCGGTTTTATGGTTTTAATGAAATTAGAAGTGGCAGATATGTAACAGGCTGCTACTTACATTATCAGGAATGCTTGGCAATAAACTGAGGTCAGGCGTTGTAAATTTGAATTCCTGTTCAAATCATCAAATCAAACAGAAAAGTAAATACACATTTTTCCTCTCTTTCTCACTCCTAGTCTCTCAATCAATCTCTGTCTCTCTCTTTGTCTCTCTCTCTCTCTCTCTTTTGTGTTCTGCCTATAAAGAGTCAGATTCTTGCCTGCCTTTAAATGCTAACCTACAAACATTTCAGGGCTGAATACTCTAGGCACTTTTTAAAATGTTTTAACGTCCTACAGTTGTCAATTTTTCTTTAAATTCACGTACAAATAATAAGAACAGAGCAATCATCATAGATAAAATCCAGTCTTGACTATTTAAAATAGCTTTAACACAATTAGCGCATTAGCTGCTTAGTTAATTCTGAACCATACAATTAATAAAGATTTCTGTAAAAAATCCCTTCCACGTAGAAAAACCTTTTTTTAATCGTTCTCTGCTTAAAGGCAGGTCTAAAATACATGTTACAACTCAAGGTCTGCATTTATGATTCAGAATGAGCGCTCCGTCGATCAACAGGTTGATCCCTTCACAAATGCTATGCTTCTATCATAATGAAGTCCTTATCTTCGATACTAAACATTAACACTTGTATGGCGGATCTTCCTTATTTTCTGTAATTCCTCTTAGTTCTTACTTGCCTCTTACGACGCGTGAAGTTTACGAATGGTCTAACCTTGTTTGACTAGCACATGAAACAAGAAACTACGGGAAAGAAGAAAAAACCTAATTCACCTGTGATCCGCTGGCATTTCTGGCGACAAAATTTCTGCCTACACCAGAGCAGTCTAGAGAGAGAATATTCTCCAGCAGACTGGAGACGTCGCTATCTTCTGTTCTGTTCATCGTGTCTGCCAGAACGTTTAGTAGCCGGTAGAAAACTTCAAACCACGGCTTGTAGCTGCATTAGATCAATAGGAAATATTAATTAGTAAAAGCTAAGGTTAACATCAGTTTCCTCACTCGAAAGCGATGTCAGTGACGAGAGAGCCCAGGATTTGAACTCTGCACATACTGATCAGCGGTCGAGTATACAGTTAATATACAATATTAATATTGTTGACTATAATAGCTTTATAGTTAATTCTCATCGCCATCTTCCTTTGCACTCCAGTTTAGCCAGGGTTAGGATACCATTATGCCCCTTCTCCACTCCTTTCTGTGGAGTGTGGATTTTCCATTCGTTTCAGAACATTTTGTAGCAATTTCTGGAGCATAGGCTCTCCCTAACCGCATGCACTTTCTGACGTTGGTTCGGATCTTCATACTATATATATATATATATATATATATATATATATATATATTTATAATTATATATACATACATATGTATATGTATGTATATATATATATATATATATACATGTATATGTATGTATATGTATGTATATATATATATATATATATAATATATATGTATATATGTATATACATATTTATATATAATATATATATATATATATATATATATGTATATATATATATATGTATATGCAGGCCTTTGGTAGTAGAAAAGAACTATTAACAAAAGTCTAAAGAAAGACACAAAGATAAAGATAGTGAAAACTTTGGTTTGGACCACGCTATTGTATGGATGTGAAACATGGACCTTAAGGAAGGAAGATATTAGGAAACTGGAGGCATTGGAAATGTGGATTTGGAGAAGAATGGAGAGGATTAGCTGGACTCAAAAGGTTACAAATGAGGAAGTCCTGGAGAGAGTTGGCACAGATAGACAGTTGATAAATGTATTAAGAAATAGGAAGAAGAGATGGATAGGACACATTCTAAGGGGGGAAGGTCTATTAAAAGAGGTCATAGAAGGTAGAATGGAAGGAAAAAGAGGCAGGGGCAGGCCGAGATTAGGTATGTTAGATGATTTAAAGACCCACTCATATGTGGAAATGAAGAGGAAGGCGGAAGACAGAGAAGAGTGGAGGCGTTATGTACCATGGACCTGCCAGTAGGCAGTGCACTAAAAGAGATATATATATGCACTATTATGTACATATATTTTATATTTATACTCCATATACATTATGTAAGCTACTACGTTTACAAGTATTATTTATATAAAGCTAAGATTAACATCAGATTCCTCACCCAAAAGCGATGTCAGTGACGGGAGAGCAAGCACAGGATTTGAACCCCGCACATTCTGATCCGCAGTCGAGTATCTTACCGACTTCGCCAAGATACATGTATATTATATTATATTATATTATATTATATTATATTATATAATATTATATTATATTATACTATATTATATATATATATGTATACCAGGGGCAAAAAAAGGCAGGGGCACGCCGAGATTAGGTATGTTAGATGATTTAAAGACCCACCCATATGTGGACATTAAGAGGAAAGCGGAAGACAGAGAACAGTGGAGGTGTTATGTACAATGGACCTGCCAGTAGGCAGTGCACTAAGAGAGAGAGAGAGAGATGTATACCTGACAATACAGAGGCACGTCTTGCATGATGGAGTCAGTCTACAGAAACAGAACTTGTACGACCCGTCAAACTCAATCAATGTGAAGGCAAACTGGTCCACTGCAGAGCTGCGAGTCATTGTAGTGCAACCAATCATTAATTCATAAAACTCAGTTTACCAACTTCTTTCTACAACTTTAAATAATTTATTACTGTCACGACGGGTGGGAAAAATAAGCACAGTTACTGCTGCATAGAACAGAACATACAACTCAATAAAAAAATCAATCAATTAACCATTCGATCGACATCAATAAACATTCAATCATCATCATCATCATCTTCACCTGCCCTTGAATACCAATTTAACTAAGGTCGTGATACGAATAGACCTCCTTTTCCATTCTTTTTAGAAAATTTTGCAGCAATTTCTGGAGCCTAGGCATTCACCAACTGAATGCCCTGTATGACGTTGGAAAAAGCAATTCAATTAATTTAGAAAAAATAATTCAGTATAAGAATAAATAAATCCAGGTAGATCAATATACGAGAAATTATTTATTACAAATAACTAACACCTTCGATTAAAGAAAAACATTCAATTCTCATTGATTAAAATGTTTAATAGCTAAGCCAAAGAAAAGAAAGAGGTCAATACCTTTGGAAAGATTTTCTGAACGGGAATGCAAATATAGGCAGCTTGCTTCTTAGATCCTAAATCAATCAATGTCAACATAGTCACACGTTTATTCAACAGTCAGTACTCTTCTGCTACTGAATGTCTTAATAGCGTAGGGGTATCGTCATGAAGTTTAAAGTGACAGATCCTGAGGTGAATTGAACTCTCAGGAGTTCAAATCCCAGCCGTGTTGATCTGAGAGTATAATATATAGCCAAATATAGCCGTGCTGATCTGTGAGTAAACTCTCAGACATTCACTGGACTGGTTATACTGAAAATTGTCTAAATTGCCTAACGGTTTAAACATGTGGTAACAAAAGTGATAGATATCAACATAGTTGATCATTTCACAATAATGCATGTTTTCTTTTTTACTGTATTAATTTATTAATTTATCAATGCACATCATCACTATACATATGTTTTACACGTATTACAGACAGTATGGAGATTTAAGATCCAGTACTCTCACTGACAAGCATACAAGCAGGAAACTGACGTTACACTTGGCCTTAGCCTTAAAAAGAGCGGGGAAGTGGAAAACTTGCATATCATTAGTCGTAGGAGGAAGTATGCATGTAGATAACTTATGGAGCTGCATCTCATATCACGCGTGATCCCACATCACGTAATCTCATGTCGTGTGACTTCCACATCCGGTGACATCCCAGAGCTTTATTCAAATTTTTATATTTTATTTTTATGTAGCATATTAGCTTTAAGACAATTTCCAAAGAGTAGCAGTACTTACGTCATCTAAATTAGAGGAAGGATAGACATATGTAACTCTTGCATTATCTCCCCCGTTAGATCCCATCTCCCCCCCGCCTTCTAGCCTTTCTCTTTCCACATCATCCCTTACCACTTCAACAAATACCTCAAACACACTACAACTGCCTCTCCTAAATGCAATCAAACCACAAACTGGTCACCTCATTGATTAATTATTAAATTATAATTAATTAATTTAATAGTAGATATTCTATAGTATGGAGCAGAGCGTAGTGGAGAAGGTCTATTCGTATCCCGACCCTAGTCAAACTGGGATTAAAGACAAGATGATGATGATGACGAATACATTAGATATTCTCTTAGTTTCCTTGTATGCAATCATTACCCTAATGTCTCGCTCCCTCTATCTCTCTCTCTCTCTTTCTTTCTCTCCAGTATTCTTTTCAGAGACAGATATTCTTATATTCGTATTCAAAGTCTCCTCCATAGAGAGCACTCCATTTTTAATTACTTAATTGCTTTGCAAAAGTCTATGCTTTAACCGCACTCTAATACAGCCTATAGCTTTTGAAAATTTGGCTTCTGAGATCATTTCTCTTAGCCTTTGTTCTTACTTAGTCACCCTCTTAGACAAGTGCAGTGTACACTCCAGCGCCAATTAGTAAATGTATAATAATAATAATAATAATAATAATAATAATAATAATAATAATAATAATAACGTATGCATATGTATGCGTTCGTGGCACATTGGCGAATGCGGCCTCCCAGAGCGTAGAGGAACTATTTTAAATATTTTTCATCTTTCTTTTAATTAAATAAAGTCTTTTTTTTTATCTTATATTTTAGCCCAGGGCCTTATACATAATAATAACAATAATAATAATAATAATAATAATAATAATAATAATAATAACTAATAGACTGGATCAAAGCTTTACTCATCATCATCCTCCGTCTGGACGATGAAGCAGCGAGAGTCGCGGCTGGTCTCCGTCTGGGCACTACCTTATGTGAACCACACAACTGCATTTGTGGTGCCTCAGTCAATGCGTTAGGCATTCACGGCTGTCGTGCAAGCGTAGAGCCAGCAGAATCAGCAGACATCAGTTCCTAACGATTTGATCTGGCGCGCCCTGAGTCGAGCCAATACTCTGAAGTATGCCGAAATCTCTAGCAACTATATCTTCATGCCTATTTCCTTTGAGACCCTGTACCCCATCAACTTTGTCGCATCAGACTTTATTGACGAAATAGGCAGGAGGATCAGTGCCATTACTGGTGATCAGCGAGAAAAAGCTTTTCTTTGGCAGCGACTGTCAGTTGCTCTCCAGCGATTCAATGCAGTCTGTTTCAATGGCACTATGGCTAATGCGGCTTCCTAGAGTGTAGAGGATTTATTTTAATCGCTTCTTTTTTAAAACTTTTAATTAAATAAAGTCTCTTTTATCTTATTTTTTAGCCCAGGGCCCTTTACAGCCCAGAGCATTTAATATATAATAATAATAATAATAATAATTACATTTATAAATCGCCAATTTATGCTAAATGCTGCAGTGGCGCTGAAAGGACAGTTAAGATCAAAATGCCAAGTAGAATAATGCCACAGTATACCAAATAATCAATAATAATCTAAACTAATTAAGTATAATTATGTAACGAACTGTTAATCGTAACTGTTGAGCAACTGGACAGCAACCAGTTGTTAGTATGTACAGTTGACCAAGCCTTATGGACCAGTACATAGACCAATAAAGGCACATAAAGAATACAGAGAGGGACTGACACACATACAGAGAGAAAACTATACTTCCCTGTGACAAGGACTACAATATATTTTAATATATTTTTATATATATATATATATATATATATATATATATATATATATATATATATCAATATATTTCCAAGTAGATTCAGTAAAATATTTAATTCCTTTTATTTCATTAATTTAATTATTTAATTATTTATTTTCCTTTTATTTCAATAATTAATCAATCAGACAAACCGCAGACTGTAACAATAACATAGCAAATAACATATAACAAATAACATAGCAAATAACATATAACATAGCAATATAAATAACAAATAACATATAACATAGACAGATAACATAGCAATGCAACAGATACAGGCAGAAATTCAACACAAAATCAAAAATACAAGATTGAAAAATATAAGAAAACATAAACAAAAATTAACCAAGGCAAACTTATCCTACATTAAGAGCTCTAAAGTCACATATAGCTATCTAAGCATTATTAAACAGTAAACCATATGTGAATATCTATAAGATTCATTTTACCTATTAACAAAGTTCCTGTAGAAATTATTAATTTATAGTAAATTATATAAAAATTATACATTATATAAAATTATTTTAAAAATTTAGTTACCTGATACGAGAGCCCATGTCTTTAGAACATCAGTTAGGTCTGTGGAATAGAATGTTTGCATTATCTCCTAAATAACTGAAAATGCAGTACAAATCAGACTATTAGGACCACATTGACTTCATATTTCAGAACTTTACAATCAAATGTAACTTACAATTAGAAATATTTAGTCCAATAAAATCTGTCTAAGGATCACTTCTAAAAGTATCGACAGACAATGACTGGGAAAAACCTACGTAAAACTAAAACGTTACTAAAACGTTACGCTAAATAAAATGAATAAACACAATTAAATCAGTAAAGTTAATTAATTGACCATAGCTACATTTAATTTGGTATAGATTTTTCTTAAATCTATGAATTTACATGCTTATTTCCATAGCTAAACGCCTGACTCTTATGCATGAGACACCTCTAACATCACATAAAGTAAGGAAATATCTTTAAATATTTAAATTACAAGACTGATTGTCATAGAATCAAATCTAAATGACAAAATAAAAGCGAAGCTTAGTTAATGATTGTGGCAATCCTAGTGCATTTCATTGCCGTTATGGTTGCAAGATAATTTTAACAAGACTTCCGTTACTGCTTTTTTATATTAAATTAACTACTGAGATTGTAAATAGCCTAACTATAAAATAGAGATATTCGTGATGTAATGAGTGAAACCATAATTATTTTTAGGATAGAATTAGAAGTTACATTCTGTCATACCTTACATGTCAGTCAGTCACGCCCATAAAACGCATAATAATTAATATAACTTTGGGTTTTTAATGAAAACTACTCTTTAACCTAGATAAGTTTTATATAATTGGATTTTAAATCGTAAAATCTTATTTACTTTTTCCAATCACTCTATTTGTAAACACAAAAGGTAAATATTGCTAAAAGTCATTAACTAACGACCTTATCCAATGCTAAATTTTTACATTTTAATTTCTAATTCTCGTAAAAATATTTGCACAAAATTATATAACATTAGCAGGATATGAATTAGAATATTGGCTAGATTTCGAAAGAGATTAGGGTTTGCAGGTTCATTTGATTGCTTCCAAAAGTAGATCGTCTTTTAATACTGAAATATTATTTGTATCATCCTTTTCCGGTGAAATTTAGATCTACTGCCTCTTGCTTATTTATTGGAGTCTAAAAAACACTGAAAAGATACAACAAAAATGTTTTTGTTTTTAGTATTTATAACACAATTGCAGTCAAATGATCAATCCTTAAAATAATTATACTTATAGTATCATAGTCCACTTTATTCATAATCGATAAATGGAATATATCGTTATTAGACCATTTTTACTGTTCCTATTATATATTCATATTTTATTATTAGAAAGCTGTTACTGTTTTATCTTAATTAGGTTGGTGCAATGGTGCTCAGAATCAAACAGTGAACAGGTCATCTGAGCTCCTATATTGTTCTTTTCAGATCTGTTAAAATCTGTACTCCTGTTTTTAATTTTAATTTTGAGTTCGAAATTAGCTCCCAAATATTTTGAATTTAAATTACTAAACCAATATGGTAACTTTAATACTGATTAAAACTTATTAAATTATTCTACAAAATAAGGCATATGATAAGAAAATTGAATTCAATGGCAACTGTTGAGTCCATAAAGCAGTCAACAAAACTATGAATTGAATTCACTAGATGACGGCACCTTTGAATCAATTGTTTTGAAATTTATAAAAGCCAGTAAATATAATTGAAATAAATTTAGAAAATGGCCTATCCGTAGTTATCTTAATGGCCATATAGAATTATCATCTAGGCTTGCGCTAACCAATTGTAACTGTCATCATATCTTGAATTATTTCAGACGCATATACTTACATTTCTATGTACACTACTGATATTCAATTGGTATTTAATAGTGCAATTTTTGTAACTAGTTTCTTATAGGCTCTCAAACGTCCGTAGGTGACAACATTACGAGCCACCATCTTACGGATGGTTTTAACCATCAAGTTTTAACATGTCATAAGTGACATGAAGAGTTATCAGGATCATTTTCACTCTTAAGAATTATAGTAGAATATTAAATGTGAAGGCGTTGTATACCATGGATCTGCCAGTAGGCAGTGCACTAAGAGAGAGAGAGAGAGAGAGAGAGGGAGAGAGAGAAGGAAAGAGGGACAGAGATATATTCACCAAAGCATAGATCTGAAGTATTTGTCTGAATCTACAGACCATGTTAAGTAGCTTCAAGGTGTCTGATAGTGAAAGACTCTTTAATAATAATAATAACAACAACAATTAGAGTGCTACTGTCATCAATGACAACATTGAGCACTATTGAGACAAAATCAAGCCGGCGAGCAGAAAGATGGTCCAAAACGGTGCAAATTCCAAAATCCAGATAATCAGTCCAAAAAACAGAGGTCATATAAAACATTTTATATAACCTCTATGTTGTTTGCTCGTCGGCTTGGCTTTGATTGATTTCATGGTGCTCGATAATGTCATTAACCGCAATAGAACTGTAGTTGCTGTTATTTTATTTCCAATTTGTATTTGTTTTGTATCATTTTTTGTGTGTTTTGCTATTTAGTTCCTCATGCAGATGATACACGCATGAGTATGTGACGTAAGAATGGGCGTGAGACGTCCCTGACATTGTCTTATGGTGAGGAATCGGACGTTAAATTCTTATCGATTAACTGAGAAAATTCCACATCACGTGTATTGTGCAAAAAAGGCCTATAATTACTTCCTGTTGTTTTGTTTACACATTTAATTACTAATGTTATCAAAATCTTTATCACTGCCACTATCATTATCAAAATCTTTATCACTATCATTAATAGCAACTCTCAATCTCAGCAGGTTCAAGCTACAGATTCCTACCTAAGGTCTCTCTTCAGGCTCAAACATGAGCACTTACAAGTTTCCTGCTTAGTCGCCTCTTACGACTAGTGCAGTTTACGGTTGATCTATTCTGCAGTGGCTTAGGCGCAACACGGGCGTTAATAATATAGGCTAATAAACTAATGATCCATATTACAAGCATTTCGGAGGACAACTACATAAAGCCAAAAGCTAAAGCCCAGTTTAACGTCAGTTTCAAGACGGAATGGCATGTCAGTGACGGGAGAGCACTGAATTTGCATCCTGCACCTACACACACATACACACTCAAATACACACACAGATAGAGATATATAGGCCTATATATAAAATCACTAGTTGTAAGACATTTAAAACAAAAATTTAATACGTTTTACATAATGATTTTAAATAACAACCTAGTTTGACACTCCAAACGTTTAGGCATAAAACATATATGTAGCTTCTATATGAATACAAACACGTCGACATTAATAGCAAAAAACAGAAAATGAAATAGCAAAAAATTCAATAATGAAAACTCGGTTTAAACATAGTTTTGATAAAATCAATATGAGACACATATATTGAGGTATGCCGATTCGAATGAAAAATGAACTGAACTGCAAAATGGTAGCGAATAAATACTTATAAATACCGGACTAGAACTAAAATTCTGAATAGATCTACGAAAAAACAAACAATACTTATAGGCATAGGCTACTGTTGACTATACTGTAATATCAGTGGCGCAGTCAAGAAGACTTAGCTTAGGTCAGGGACCCAGCAATAAATATCTTACCCTAGCATAAATCAGTGGCTTAACTATAGCAACGTTTAGAGTGCTATTGTAGTTAAAATAAACAAGCATTATAGTGAAATGTTCAACTCTGTTGATATCTATCACTTTTTAATACCACATGTTTAAACCGTTAGGCAATTTAGACCATTTTCCGTATATAACCAGTCCAGTGCGAATGTCCGAGATTTTGCTCGTAAGATCAGCGCGGCTGGGATTCGAATCCAGGAGGGTTCAATTCACCTCAGGATCTGTCATTTAACACTTCATGGCGTTACCCCTACGCTATTAAGACATTCTAAAAAGTAAAATTCTAAATACACGAAATGGAACACAGAACATTGCTTATTGTTCTAGCATCTAACATCAAAGCACTGAAAACTCGAAACATACAAAACAGAAGCACTTTAGAAGCGAGTATTGCTTGGATGAGAGATAAACACGAAAAGATATCAAATATGATATAGCGATAGCACCAAATTAAATCATTAACATTAATCTATAAAATGCACTGTATCTATCCTAGTGCAGCGATCATCCATGACAATATCTTTCATTGTTTAATCGTCTAATCGCTCACTCCAGCTTGCCTCACATTACATAATTAACACGTCCGACTTTATATATGAATTTGATATTTTACTATAATTAATAAAATTATTAATTAAAATACTATTTTATTCGCGTTTTTATTACAAATTTCAATCATTTAAAGGATCCTGCAGTAAGTCTCAGTGTATAGGCTGGTAGAATGGATTAATTTATAGAGAGCTCTCTTAATAAGCAGGAGGCCATAGGCTAGAATCCCAGCCAGACAGTCTCCGAGAGCATAGATGAAAAAAACGTTCTTACCAAAAATAAAAAACGTTAAAAAGCGCGTTTTTTTCCCAAAAAATAAAAAACGCAAAAAACGTTGAAAAAAACGTTAGTAGCGTACACGTAGCTTGCATATATATTACCATGCCTTCATTCCATAACACTAAACAATTTTATTACAACTAGACTTGATCTAAAGTTCTAAAGTTCTAAAGTATGTCCATAGACTCCATACAAATATAAACAAATACTTTCAGGTCACATTCAGCCACACTGTCAGTTGTTCATAATTATCAATACAAGAAAATTTAAATCCGTAAGAAATTAAGAATAGACAATGTCTTAAAAATTAGAACATCTGCCTAACTAGGAAAATCGAAAATGTTATGAATTACCTTTTAAATAGTGATGTTTATGGCACGAAACTAACGGCAATTTCTCAATATTTATGTGTAGTCCACGTCAAACCATGGTTTACGTTTTTTACGTTTCTTATTTTATAAAAAATAAATAACGTAAAAAACGCGTCTTTTTAAACGATATAAAAAACGTAAAAAAATGTTTTTTTCATCTATGTCCGAGAGTATCCTCCTTCTGATACGAAAACAGACGTTAAACTTAGCTTTAACTGGCTGGAGCCAGTGGCGACGTCGGTAAGATACACGACCGCTGATCAGTAGGTGCGGGGTTCAAATCCTGGGCTCGCCCGTCACTGACATCGCTTTCTAGTGAGGAAACTGACGTTAAACTTAGTTTTTAACGAACATAGCATTTATCAGAGCCTGTGGCGTGTTGACATGCTGTTTGACAGCGGATCAGTAGGTGCAGGGTTCAAATCCAGAGCTTTCTTCATCACTGAAATTCTATCTAGAAACTGGTAAAGCTAGGGTTAACGTAGTTTCCTCACTCGAAAGCGATGAGAACGACGGACGAGCCCAGGGTATCTTGTACGAAGCTGACAATAAACTCGGCTTCAGCTTCTTTTGGCCTTTTATAACACTATAAAAATACACTGAGGAAGGCAACGGTAAACCACCTCAGAAGCCATACTTTTCCCAAGGTATAGGCTACATAAGGTATGGATTAGGCATAGACCCTTGTGAAGGGATTAACTCGTTGATCTAAGGAGTGCTCTTATGGAGCGAGAAACCAGACTTTGAGTATGAATATGTACCTTGAACCTGCCACTTGGCAGTGTACTAAAGAGAGACAACACAATATCGTCAGGAAGCATTACATGACAGTAGAGATTCACGCGAGATATATAGAAGTAAACTTTAAACTAGCAATATCTTTTAACTACTACGTCACAGCAATGCACACAAACAAAATAAAGCACAATTGACTAAGACATTAAGAGCACTTATTTAATTAATACTAGTAATACTATAAACAACAGCAGTGCTCCACTACTCTCACACATTCCAGTGATTCGACAAATTGCTGGTTACAGGAACAAATTCTACTCATAGTATTACCGTAATCAGTGTATTATAATATGCTCTCAAAGTCAATTCAGAATTACAGTTAAGAGCATAAAATTGGTAATCAGAATTACAGTTGAGAGCATAAAAATGGTAGTCAGAATTACAGTTGAGAGCATAAAAATGGTAATCAGAATTACCATTGAGAGCATAAAAATGGTAGTCAGAATTACAGTTAAGAGCATAAAATTGGTAATCAGAATTGCAGTTGAGAGCATAAAAATGGTAATCAGAATTACAGTTAAGAGCATAAAATTGGTAATCAGAATTACAGTTGAGAGCATAAAAATGGTAGTCAGAATTACAGTTAAGAGCATAAAATTGGTAATCAGAATTACAGTTAAGAGCATAAAATTGGTAATCAGAATTACCGTTGGGAGCATAAAAATGGTAGTCGGGAACCGGACGTTAACTTCTAATTAACTGATTGATTGACAGATGCACAAAAAAGTATATTTTAAGGAGCATCAAACCGTCTTCTAAACATCTTGTCTACGCTGCTAACTATTCACACACTTAATGTAGTCAAAATTACTGAGAAAATAAATCATCTAACATAATTCCTAATAGCCTTCTTAACTTTCCCAATATTCAAATGCTAATGGAAGTTCCATGCAGTTCCATGCAGTTCCATTCTCAGAGTTTTCATGCCCAATAAATAAATAAATAGATAAATAGCATGCATTGTAGTGATATAATCAACCATACCACATGTTTAATTCATTAGGAAATTAGACCATTTTCCGTGTAACCAGTCCTGTGAATGTCCGAGATTTTACTCTCAGATCAGCACGGCTGTGTATCGAACTCATGAGTTCACCTCAGTATCTGTCATATAAAACATCATCGCATTACCATTTGTCTCTAATCACTACTGAGACACTCCAATCAATAGTACTACGTGCAGAATCATAACGTTTTCATGCATGGATATCTTAGAATTGACTATAAAGTGACTATCTTGTCATAATGCAAAAATTTGAGAAAGCATTGAAAATTAGCATTTTCAAATGAATTTATGAACTCTAAGTAAGATGCTATAATACTAAAACATGTAAGTTACACTAGTGTGCATAATACACTAGGATATGATCTTCAACTAAACCTACTGAAATTGCTTAAATACGTTAAAATAGCAGCCTAACACATATATAATTAGGCAATGCAGTAAAATCAGCCAATCAGTGAAGCTTTAACGAAGCAGTTAAAAAATCACACGCGCCTCTGATCAGTTAGTACACGTACAATACAACCAGGACCTGCCACAGCCATCACCTGCAAAAACATACAATGCACGATGCATAAGACTAAAAGAAGATATTTTAAGGTCTCCAAACTATGCAAATGCTTATGATTTTTACCTCTGTTCCTTAAATGTTCCCAATATTTAATAATAATAAAGGTTTAAAGTATCCTGACTCTAGTTAAACTGGAATTCAAAGGAAGAAGAGAGAGTGTATGAGAGAGAGAAAGAGAGAGAGATAAGCATCAACATCAGCAGCCAGACAAACCTTTTCGTGCCACACCAGCAGCACGGCACTGCTTCCGTCCGGCGTCGGATACTCAAATCCTCGATAGATGTATTTCATAAGAAAGTCCAGGTGGGCGGGGCTTAGCCTAGAGACCGCCTCCTCTATGTCGACACCGCTACGGAACGTGACCAGCACTCGCATGACTAGCCGTACCACATGACCCTGAGTGTTCACAGAGACAATTCAGCGGTTAGTACAGCAACAAGATAATAGCTGTCATATATATATATATATATATATATATATATATATATATATATATATATATATATATATATATACATATATATATATATACAATATATATATATTATATATATATATATATATATATATATATATATATATATATATATATATATATACGTATATATATATTATATATATATATATATATAACGTATATATATATATATATATATATATATATATATATATATATATATATATATAACATATATTTACTTATATATATGTATACATATATATTATAGTTATAGATATTATAGTAAAATAATTCTAACTTTAATTACAGTATGGTATAGTATAGCAAAAATATCTCTCTCTCTCTCTCTCTCTCTTTTTGTGCAATGCCTACTGGTAGATCCATGATATATAACGCTTCCACTCATCTCTGTCTTCCGCTTTCCTCGTAACAAATATATCATATAAATATAACGTAATATATATATATATAATATATATATATATATAATATAGATATATATGTAATATACTTTATTACGTATTTACGTAATAAAGTTACTACCCACCCCATGTTGTGTCCGGGTCACTGAAGAATAGACCAACCATTAACATCAAGTGTCGTAAAACGACAAGAACCAAGGAAGGCAAGGGACCGAGTAGACAGAGTTATAAGATATGGAAGAGATGAGATATTGGTAGTTTACAAAATTTAGATATCATATTGATTCTTCACAGGTTTATTAAATTATTATTACATTAACTTTACAGTATATTGTTGCATGCATAATGCACGCTAATTTATTATGATATTAACTTTATTTTGTAGTATGTCTGCTTATTTATTATTATTCACGATGTAGGACTGATCAGTAGATATATTAAATATATTATATTATATTATATCAATAATTTAATCAATAAATATAATTATTAATAATAATTAATTAATATATTATATCAGTAGATATGCATTAAAGAATTAATTAAATTAGTTCATGTGTTTAGTAAGCCTAACCTAATATAATAAGCAAGGCCCTAAAAGAAAACATCGAGGCAATTCTATAATTTAGAGATAGATTCCCCCACACAAAGTTTTATCAAGTGTTTAAAGTGGGAATTAAGAGCTACAGGAACAGAACTAATTTTTCGGGCCCCTTGTAATGTATTTACAGATCACTTAGTATCCAATATGGGCCCCTAGCAGAGGAAAGCTCCTCAGTAAAAATGGGAGCTAGGGGAACACAGTTCCCCTGTGTACACCCACTTTAACCACTGCTTTTAACTTAAATTTTAACGTAACTTTAACTCTAGCAACCTTTACGTTTGGATCCTTTGATTTCACCGGCGGTACACTGAGAACATACTGCAGAGCCTCAAGTGCTTTACCCCTACAATAGAAATAATATTATGTTTATAAAAAGAAAAAATTAAATAATTGCCAATTAAGTAGACCAATTCATTATATGAAATTGCAGCTTATTATCTATTTATTAACCATAATTTCTAGAAGATTTTGGTATCTGCATATATGAATAAATTAAATGTGTTTCTAAGTAAATTTGTTTGGTATACATGGACTGTTTTCCAAATATATTTCTTAATATTAAAAAAAAATACTCTTTATACTGTACGTGGTACCTTGAGCCATACTTAAAAATATAATCGTAGCCTTGTCCAGCAAAAGGATGACTATGTCAATTTTCACGCGGTTTCTTTATGCGTGCCTCAAATCAATAAATTAAATCAATAAATTAAATCAATAAATTAAATCAATAAATTAAATCAATAAATTAAATCATTTAATTAAATCAATAAATTAAATCATTTAATTAAATCAATTAATTAAATCAATTAATTAAATCAATTAATTAAATCAATTAATTAAATCAATTAATTAAATCAATTAATTAAATCAATTAATTAAATCAATTAATTAAATCAAATTAATTAAATCAATTAATTAAATCAATTAATTAAATCAATTAATTAAATCAATTAATTAAATCAATTAATTAAATCATTTAATTAAATCATTTAATTAAATAATTTAATTAAATCAATTAATTAAATCAATTAAATCAATTATTTAAATCAATTATTTAAATCAATTAATTAAATCAATTAATTAAATCAATTAATTAAATCAATTAATTAAATCAATTAATTAAATCAATTAATTAAATCAATTAATTAAATCAATTAATTAAAAAACTCATAAATTATTCAGAGAAAAATATATACAACTTTCTCATCCAAAGGAATTCCACGAACCATCAACTCACAGGATAAATGTTTGTACAATTCTAAAAATATCTGCTCTCACTCTCACTCATTATTTTAAACAATTTGATTAGATCTCTGATGTCCTAAACTGTTGTTGGTGTAAAAATAGAGTCTAGGTCGGCAAGACTATGTCATTTGTTGAAATAATACTCATAACAATGACCTAGATAATTGACCTATATAATTGACTTATGTATGTCAAGAAAAATACATTGATGTTTAACTATTACAACTATACTATTAAAGTTTAATACTTAAAGCAAGAAGATTATTAATAGTAATTATAGCAACTACGGCAAGAAAGTTATTAGTAATAATTATATTAACTAAAGCATGAACATTATTAGTAAAGCAAAAAAAGTAAAAATACCTTATAGTGAAATGGTCAACTATGTCGATATCTATCACTTTTATTACCACATGTTTAAACCGTTAGGCAATTTAGTCCATTTTCAGTATATATAGGCAGTCCAATGGATGTCCTAGTTTTTACAATCAGATCAGCGCGGCTGGGATTCGAACCCATGAGAGTTCAATTCACCTCAAGATCTGTCATTTAACTGGTTCAGGAAGTCGCAAAGACTTGTAACACCAGTCTGTTTAAAACTTCATGATGGTACCCCTATGATATTAAGACATTCTAATTAGTATTATTAATAATTATATTCGTTAAAGTTACAAAACTTACTGTGATAGTAAGGATAGAACATCCTGTTCACAAGGACCGCCCATTTCAGGCGACAGTCCACCATTTGTAGAAGCTCCGCCTTCAGCCTCATCGTCTCTAAACTTCTCCTCGTTAAACTGATCTACATCAACCCGACGAAATCCAGCCGCAAACGCTTTGGACATTCTTATTCTGGATATAACATGAACACACAAAATTTGAGTCACAGCATAATTTTATTTATTAATTTGTTTAATTAATTTGCTTTATTAATTGTTTAAGTGTTACAGTTGTCCATGACATGATCGAGCAAAAGTTAAGAAAGAAAGGCAACAGTGTGCTACTCTCGTCATCCATTTCATCATCGATCACTATTGAACTACATCCAAGTCGTCGAGCAAAAAACAAAAGCATTCAGGAGAAATGATGCAGAATTCAAAACCCAGAAAACCAGTTCAACTAGCCTAATTTAAGAAGAATGACCGCAAAAGCTATACGCATACAAAGCAATAAGCATAAAACCCAACAGCTTCTTAATCACAAATTTCATTTTTAAATTGCATCATCTTTATCTGACATTATATGTGCAATAATTATAATAAAAATTATAGATAATAGTTAATAAAGTAATATACTTTTTTATTAAAATATACTACTACTACTGAGACTGCGCTACGTCCTATTTGGACCCTGCAGTAGGCTTCAAGGTTAATTGACTCCACTTTGCTCTATCCTCAGCCAGATCACAGATGCTCTCATCTAATATGTTCAAATTCTGATTTACATCTTTGAGATCTTTATTTACTAATTTGATCCATGTTTGTTTATTTTGACAACCTCTTTGTTTTGTCTGAGATTTTTTAAATTCTCATTTAAAGCAAGTTTTACATGTGCATTGTTCGGTAACCTAAGTAAGTGACCTATCCATTTTAGTCTTCGTGTTTGAATTGCAAGACTCCATTTTTTTCTTTTTTTCTGATGTATAAGTTATCGTTATTATTAAAATATAGATTTTTTATATAAAAATAAATACTTCTGTAAATATAAACAAACATAAAGTCATTAACTCCTGCTGACGATCTTTCTTCAGCAATTATTTAGTTAGAATTTATTTCAAATTCCTACTCTGACTTAAATTTCGCTAATTTCATAATTAATTAAATTTATAAAATAATTAAATTGCAAAAAGAAGTGTCACAAATGACCTAGGAGGGTATGGAGATCGGAAAAATAAAAGAGAAATTTGTGAGACCCTTTTAGTCTGTTGCGTTGATTCAATGCAAAGAGAAGAAAAGTTTGGTGCATACTTGAATAGTTTTGTAGTGGATACAACAATGGCGGCGCTGGTGTTGCTGCTGAGCTGTTAGGTTAAACTTCGCCTAATTTTTCTTGAGATGCAATGATTATGAGCGATAATGTAGTAGTACGAGGAAAGATAGGAAATTTCCTACGAATTCTATATTCGATCGAAGTAAATAGAATAAGCGATTTCTGTAAAATTGCCCTGCTGGTTATATAGCGACTTATTGTTCAATGTGATGGTTTAGACGTAGCTAAGTTGAGGGATCTGTTAATTTTAAATCAGTTTCAATGCATAACGATAGCACAAATATTAGCTATTGGCAGTTAAATTTGTGTGTGATACGTGTAAAAAATGTTGATTTAACACAGTTTTTGATGTAATTTGAGTAATTTGTAATATCGCGTTAACATCCCTGACTTCTTTTCTAAATTGTGGATTTCAGGAGATGGTTTAACGAGTCCAACATGTTTTACTTACATTATATATTTTCTATCAGGTAGCCGCTACGTTGTGAATGTCCGAGATTTTTGCTCTCTCAGCTACACCAAAAATTGATCCCTAGACACCTGGAACAGCCCTTTAAAATTCCCGCGATGTTACCTAACGCACAAACACACTGAAGTATTTAGACATTTTAAAAATACAAGAAATGCTCTAGATGAAAATCTGAGATTAAAATACAATCTAACAATAATATCATTATTTTTACTTACAAGCAAAGTGAATTTTTACCATTAAAGATTCTAAACTTTGTTAAACCTGGTAGTCCTATTTACAAGCCGGAGATAGCTTTCTAAGGATGTGTATATACTGTATATAATTCTCTCTCTCTCTCTCTCTCTCTCTCTCTCTCTCTCTCTCTATATATATATATATATATATATATATATATATATATATATATATATATATATATATATATATGTGTGTGTGTGTGTGTGTGTGTGTGTGTGTGTTCTTGGAAAAATAAATTCTCAGCAAAACATGTGTTTTTATAATCACTTTAGGTGAATCAATTTGGGATGACATGAAATCTTGTATTGAAATTGTAATGTTTTGCAGTGACCCCCTGAACATGACTCGATATATACTTTTTACAAGAAATTATGTTTGAATCTGCGTCGAGGCATTTCTTGTAAGCTAAGACTGAACACTGATAACTTTGTATTGTCAGTGCCATTCTCTGTACAAGCAGTTTTTATGACTGTCATTATCTATGGGCATCTCATGAATGTAACATTACAAGTCAAGCGTCAGAGTATAGTGTGAAGTGGTAACGCAGTGAGAAGCAGAGCGGGATATATTTCTATCATGAACGGATTTAATCATAATCTATTATATCAGTCGGGTACGGTCTTAGCAAATGGTTTCTGCAACAATGGTGCCATGCTGGTAGAAGGCACTGGTAATCTACCTCAGGGTGCAAATAGGCAGGGTATGGAAGCTGGAGCAGCTGGCAGTGTCATTTGGCCGCCTGTGATACAGCAAATTTCCGGGACTGGTGTTAATTCTATTGTAGTGAAGTCAGAACCAAGTGATGAGCTATTGACAACAACAACATCTATGAGGGGATTATCTCTTGAGCGATATGGTGAGTTTCATTTATATTGTCTCTCGGTTTTCAAATGGCTAAGATAGGTGCTTCCTGAGTTTCATATATCCAACGGAAATCAATAACGGATGGGCGAGGGATATGAACCTCAATTGTACTGATCGGCAGTGGATAATCTTGCCGATTATGCCACAATCCTAGCTTATGGTCCTAGCTTATGATCCCAGCCTATGATCCCTCTTCCATGATCCCAGCGTATGATCCATACCTATGATCCCAGCGTATCATCCATACCTATGATCCCAGCGTATCATCCATACCTATGATCTCAGCGTATCATCCATACCTATGATCCCAGCGTATGATCCATACCTATGATCCCAGCGTATGATCCATACCTATGATCCCAGCGTATCATCCATACCTATGATCCCAGCGTATGACCCATACCTATGATCCCAGCGTATGATCCATACCTATGATCCCAGCGTATGATCCATACCTATGATGAGTAAATTTTACGTTTTTCGTTCTATAAATTACAAGAATTACTTATGGGTAACCAGGATTGTTTTCTCAGGGAATGACGCCCCTGCCCAGTAAATGTTAGTCGAAGCTGAGGAAGGCATAGGGGGCCACCTCGTCATAAGCAGAATCCCTCAAGAATAATGGTATATCAAAGGAATGTTATAGATGATCCCTAGAATGATAGATAGATTTGAAGATCCATTTGTATGTGGACGTGAAGAGGAACTAGGAAGACAGAGAAAAGTGTAGGCGTTATATACCATGGACCTGCCAGAAGGCAATGCAGGGCACTAAGAGAGAGAGAGAAGGAGAGAGAGATACTGTATATAAATATATCTCTGTGATGTGCTTATATTGTGATATGTATTTTGTCATTGTGTGGTGGTTATTGCCTGACTGAAGGAAAACTGTTTGCATTCATGCAGTGGGCTGTTGCTCCTCTATACAATTATATGATTGTTTAGTTTCTGTTTCCTTTAAATCAATCAGGCAGAACCAGTCCAGGTGTAATGTTAGTAAAAATAATAACCTCCATGCAATTTCTATAGCCGTGTGATGGCCGGTGTCTGGTCTTCGAAACCCCTTTACAGGTTCTTGACAATGTTACTGCTCTTAACATACCCTTCTCTTCTCTCTACATACCCTTCCAGCCATATCTTTAAAAGTTTTTAAATAGAACGTAAAGTAAGTTTATACAGGTTAATTTAACGTCCACTTTGTACCACAAGGGATACTTTCAGAGACGACTGTTTGGTTGGGAATTGAACTGATGCCCCCAACTTTGTCACTCTAACGTGCTATTCATTAGACCACTCAGTCATTACAAATTAATATTAATTGCCACCTTCTTTTTGAAGAATTTTCTGCCATGGATGTGCCTTTATATTTTATAATGATGAGAGAGAGAGTGAGAGAGAGAGAGAAAGAGAGAGAGAGAGAGAGAGAGAGTGAGAGAGAGATTGTGAAAATTTACATCTCTACCTCCCCCTCCCCCCCCTCCCCTTCCGCTTGTAAACTCTTTCAGGGTACTTGCATGTACACATAATTGTTATTTCTGCATTAAAAAACTGCAAGCCTTTCATGATGCTGAATAATGGTGTCTATTGATGCACAAGGAGATAAGTAGGACTGTGTAATAAAAAAATATAATGTAAGCTCTGACTGTACGAGCGTGTGAATAAAACCATACAGCAATAGAGACGATATAAAGCAGCCTTGTTCTAGTAATAATAAATAATAGTAGAAAGGAAGTGAAGGAATGGAATGTAATAATTGCATTCTCTGATAGAGAGCGTTGGTGCAATGAACCGCAGATGCTAACAGAAACTCTGATGTGTAGGATCAATTATCAGAATATGGTGGACTCCATTTGATCCTCAGTGGATGGAGTAGAGAAAAACGAGAGTAGTCCCACCGTAAATACTTGGTGTTTTTTAAAAACGACCAACTCAGATGCACCACTGGACGAGTTTAATATCAGAATTCATTGATTCAGGCTTCAGAGTTTTTTTAAGTTTAGTGCATAATCAGCTAAAGCTATGAAATTCTCCAATTCTTGATTAGATTTAATTAGAAATTCTTGACTTTTTATTAACATATGAGCAATTTGACTCTTTATATGATAACGACGCAAATCTTTTATGTCTCTTTGAATTGGTATCAACTAGTATGAATGAGAGACTACTGCAGAATATGGAAATAAGTAAATTAAAAACAAAAGTAAACGCGCATTATAGTGAAATGATCAACTACGTTGATATCTATCACTTTTTAATACCGCATGTTTAAACCATTAGGCAATATATTCCATTTTTCGTGTAACCTGTCTAGTTAATGTTTGAGATTTTATTCTCGATTAAATTAAAGTAGATTTTAAAGTGTAGTGTGGGTATGCTGCATTGGCTACTTTGCTGTTCGATGAATTAACCAACTTGTGCCACTGATGTACTGGAATTTCTAAATAGCTCAGTTTGTAGATGCTTTAGGTTAAGGCATGAGAAAACTGTTCCTGAGGTCCTGGAATCAATTCCCCATTTGGGATGATCAAAGATTATGTCTCAGACATTCACAGGACTGGTAACTTGGATAACTGATTAAACTGTCTAATGGGTAAACATGTGGTATATAAGGTGAGAGATATTATCATTGATGATCATTTCAACAATGTTTTTTGCCAGGACACTAGCAAAAACCGGTAAAAACCATGTCAAAAACTGGCAAAAACCGGCAAAAACTGGCAAAAACCATCTAAAACACCAAGACTGGAATAGAAACATTTTATGCTTGTAAATGCATTATATCATTTACAACATAGATTTTATAAGTTAAATTTGATGTTAGAAATGTTAACAAACAATTTAATATCAATTTGCCACTCACATTAAATTTTAAAAATAACTAATTGTTTAGAGCTTGCTTCACAGTATTTGAAATTCTAGGTTACCGTAACTTAACTAGCTAGTTAACACAAAATTACTGCAAATTATATTAATTATAGAACAGCTTAGGCACTTAACAGATTTTTTTATTTGCAGTTCTTTGATTTCTATCAGTTATTTATATTATATTTTTATTAGTCTCTATTGAATGATTGCTCGATGTGGTTGCAAACTCTCTGCATTCAAAAGTGAAAACCATTCATGACATGTATCTGCTAAACTCGCTTTGTCGCTTTGTAATCTATCTAGAGCTGCAGCAACTGGTCGAAGCCTTGATATCAAGTCCTTCGTTTGTCTGTAAAGGTTGAAATAATTGACTAGGTGGCAAATTCTTGCTTCAATTTCTTGTTCATGCTCTTCTGCAATACTGATATAAGCTTGTCGATTGCGAAGAAATGTATCAATACGTGTCAGCTGACTATTCCATCTGGTGTCACCAGGTAGCTGAGGCTTCACCGAAAGTGGATACTCTTTCAGCCATGCACCAGGGGTATGGTGGTTCTTGAAATATTTTTGCACTTCAATGATCTGCTTCAATATAGCAGCCGTTGTGCCGTGCCTGTTCAAACAAATTCAGTGTATGTGCCGCACAGCCATAAACACTTAATCCCTGATTTACCCCCTTTAAAAGTCGTCTCATTTTAACCATATTCTTAGCATAATCTGTGACCACATTTTTTTACATTGCATCCAATTTTAACCTTTAATTTAGCTAGTTAAATATTTTTAATGTCGCCACTGACCATTATGAGCTACTTTTTGTAATCTAGTTTTTAAAGTTTATAACTTTATGCCTCAGGGATTTGCTTTTGTTATAGGGTGTTACACTACTAGTTTTTCAACATGTGTTGGCAGAAACTTGATAACTCTGTGTGTGACCAATCAATGGGACTGTATAATGATGTAGTTGTTACTAGTTTTTATGTTTTAGACAAGAAAAACTTTTGCCAGGAAGTTTTTTGCCGCTTAGACGGTTTTTGCCATGGCAAAAACTGGTTTTTGCCGGGTTTTTTCCATGGAAAAAAAACCAGTTTTTACCACTTAGTGGCAAAAACTTGCCAACCCTGATATATATATATATATATATATATATATATATATATATATATATATATATATATATATATATATATATATATAATATAGATATGTAATATATATATAAAATTTTCTATAATATAAATAGAATCTATATAGTATATAGATATATATATATATATATATATATTATATATATATATATATATATATACTATTATATATATATACTGTACTATTATATATATAATATATATATAATATGTTTGTTATATATATATATATATATATATATATATATATATATATATATATGCCTACTCAGCAACGTTGCTTGTGATCAGGTGATGCACTTGACTGTTATTGCTAGTATATCGTTACCTGTCTGCACTGAGTGTAAAAAGTTCTATAGAGGCCTATAGTTAACGTGAGTAGACTGTAGAGAAAATAAACATAACTACATTAACATAACTTTTAATGAATCTTTGAATGCACATTGGCCGTTGACTTTATTGTCATCAGTTTAAAATAAATAAATTACATTGTTGTCATTACTTTCCAACTAAAGTAAATTATTATCATCAGTTTAAACTAAAATTAATTTTTGTCATCAGGTTAAAAATAAAATTCAAATGTAGCTTCCGTTTCTGCAGTAATAGGCTGAGACAGTGACTTGCTGGCAAGTTGTTCGACTGCGGATCAGTAGGTGCCTTTGTGTTTGTGGGTACTTTGAAAATGGACTTTGTGTCCTTTTTCACTTTATCTCCATGTATTTCTGATTTACGATTTTACCCAAGTGAAATAAACGTGATTTAATTCAATTTAAACAATATACATGTAAGTAAAGTGATAGAGTAACAGTTCATTAAAGTTAACTAAACGATTGCATTAATGGCTTATCACTTTTTTAGCTTTAATTTATATTGAAAATTTTACGTCCCTGTTAATAATAATAATAATAATAATAATAAAGGTTTAACGTCCGTTTCCTCATACAAAGATGATGTCAGGGACGTTATATAATCTGAGACCAAAATGAATTTTAAATCTTTACCGGTCTGTTGTATTGTTTACGTTGAAAAATAGCGAATTTTTGTCTTTTCACTAAGCGCTGACCAGTAAAGTTGAGATGAAAGAGTTGGCAAATACGACGAGCACTCACTTATCTGGCATTTCTACTCTGCGAACTATCGAGTGTTGTTGGACGGTTACATCGTGGAATGCGCTTTGGCTAGTTGAAGTTAATCATACTGAAGAGCGGAAAAGTTTTTGCCAACTTATATGCCTATGCTACACGTTTACAAATAATTATCGGACTGTATACCGTGTGGCTTACTGAAGATTGAATGAGCTGAGAAAATAAAGTTTTTTATGTTCATTTAAATTTTTATCCGTCGGTTGTATTGCTTATGTTGACAAATAATGAATTTTTATTTGTCTTTCAACTAAACGGTGGCCAATGTAGTTGAGATGAGAGAGATGCGGCCAATCTTAGCAGATTTTAGAAATTTTTAATTTCTAAAAATCCTTCCACTTTGTGTCAAAACGTCTCACTGACATTGATGTTTAGATGATTGCGATTATTGCTTGGAAATTAGGTAATATTAGGGTAATATTAGGGTAATATTAGGGTAATTTTAGGGTAATATATAATATAATATATAGATACAATGCACATACAGTACACTGCATACGTATTGTTTCGACCAAAGCGAAAGCATCTAACCCTTGTTA
>CAJHZI010000455.1:260000-340000 GCA_905160935.1 Enchytraeus crypticus | reverse complement strand
CATATCTTCAATTCTTTTGAAAAAATCGCAGTTTTAGATTTCCTTTTACAAGATGAGTTTTGCGTCTGAAGTTTTCGGCCAAAATTTCAAAAAATCCTGTCAGCACATTTCCTCCGTAGAATTAAACTCACTCTTAACTATTCTGTGTTATGCGATTATATGCAGTTCTAATTGAAAACCTCTTTAGAGTCTAGAATTTTTGGATTCAGCTAACTTGTAAACCGCATATGAATGATCATTTAATTTGATTGATATTTGATAGATTATGTTTGGTGTCTTTAATGATAGTGTAGGTAGTGTTTGTAAGAAATTGTGCCGCGATCCAGCTATCCAATAAATTGTTAACTTCTTGATACATGTGAAAATCTCTGAAATTCTTGATTCGGCTATTGTTCAATCAGTCCTTACTGTTACTATATTATAATCTATCACATTACTATACTGGGAACCATTCTGATGCACCTATTTGAAGTGCCTACTCCTATTCGATGCTAATTTTCTGCCTGTTGATATCTACCGCATTTGTTTGTATGGCACTGCTATTGGCTGTCTTTACCGCTTGATAGTATTAACATTTGTGGAATTTGGAATTTGAAAATTTGTATTTAGTTGGTAGACTAATTAATTGAATGGCTAGATTTGAATTGGTTTTGCTCGTAGAGTGCGTTTGGTTCGTTGATTTGACGATTGAATGCTCGTTCAACTGTTAAATTATTATTCTACGGGATCTTTTAAAACATCTGTCAGTTATCGGCTGCTTGTGTACATGGAGGGTAGAGGGGTTCCCTTGTGTTTGTCTGCTTCTTATGTTATTATAATTAATAGTAATAATAATACTAATATTATTATTATACTATTATTATTATTATTATTATTATTACTATTATTATTAATTTATTATACTATTATTAATATTACTACTATTAATACTACTATTATTATTACAATTATAGGCGGCGTTGGTGGTGGTGATGATGATGATGATCATGATAATGATGATGATAATGATGATGATGATGATGGGATGATAATGAAGATGATGATGATGATGGGATGATGATGATGATGGTGGTATATAAATTACGGTGTATCGTATGTTTTATTAAATCTATTTCAGACGGAGAACTGGACGTTTCGAGCACTGGCTGTATGGGTGTTGCAGCCCTTAGCAATCCACAGCAGCCCAAACCACAGCAGCGACCACAGCAGCAGCAGCCGAGGCAGCAGCGACAAAGACAGCAGTGCGTGCTGTCAGCTCAGAAGCCTCACTCGCTGTGCAGTGTATGCAACGATAGAGCATCGGGATACCACTATGGGGTGTCCTCCTGCGAGGGCTGCAAGGTGGGTGGATTTATTCTGATTGATTTATTGAAGGATTGACGTCCCTGACATCATCCTTGTATGAGGAAACGAACGTTAAACCTTTATTATTATTATTATTATTGAATTATTGATTGATTTTTTTGATTTATTAGAGGGTTGTTTAATTGATTGTCTGAAGGTTTGATTGATTGATTGATTTACTGAAGGATTGATTGATTGATTTGAGGATTAATTAATTCATTAGGGATTAATTGAGTGATTGATTGATTAATTGATTGATTGATTGAATGGAAGACTGATTGATTGTAGAATTGGTTTATTGATTCTTCAACCAACCAACCCTTCAATCATTCAGTCGAACAAAATATGCACCAATCAATCGTGCAATGAACCAGTATCCTGATTGTGCGTATAATTATACTGTTTACATTACTTTTCTCACAAGAAGCTTTTGAACTTTTCAAGTTTACAACCTGTTCCTGGATTAAAATGTAAAATTAAGTGTATCATTGAAATTAATGATTGATTGGTTGATTGACGGATTGACTTACTAAATGAATGATTGATTTATTGATTTGCTGATCGGTTTATTGAATGAATGATTGAATGATTAATCGATTGATTGATTGATAACAGGGGTTCTTTAGACGCAGCATGTCTAAGAGGATGGAGTACAGATGTCTGAGGGATGGTAAATGTCAGGTGATGCGGTTGAACAGGAACAGATGTCAGCATTGTCGTTTCAAGAAGTGCCTCGAGGTCGGCATGTCTCGTGAATGTAAGTCATGATCGAGCGACAAAACTGTTGTTAAATCTATAGTTTACTTTATATTAATTTAAAAATTAATATATTATTTCTTAACTGATAAAATTATATTTATTTTCCCCATGTTGGGTCCGGGTTGTTTGAAGAATAGAACAACCGGTGACTGCACGTGTCGTAGAACTAAACTAGGCGACTAAAGCACTAAGATCCACACTAACCTCAGGAAGGGCATTTGGTTGGTGAACGCCTAGGCTTCAGAAATTGCTATAAAATATCCAAGACGAATAGAAAAATAGAGGATTGACTGATGATATGGTATGGGACAGAGAGGAGCGGAGAAGGTCTATACATATCTTAACCCTGGTTAAACTAGGATTCAGGCGAAGATGATGATGATGAACGGATTAAATTACTTATGTACACTAACAGTTATAGTATCTGGTGTTCTGCTTGTATGTGTGCATATATGTTTATATGCACCTGTCTGTACATATAGTATAGCCACTGCACATATATGTGCACGTATGTCTACTTGTACCTGTGTGTACTTACAGCAGTTCCTCTGCACGTATGTCTACATGTATGTGTGCACGTATATGTGCAGGTATGTGTGCATGTATGTCTACGTGTACCTGTGTGTACTTGCAGCAGTTCGCTACGGCAGGATGCCCCGTGGCTCACGGCACAAAACCTCCAGCGAGTCAGACCTGGCAACACTGGAACCTCTCAGGGACGACTACGACGACGACAGCGGTGCCGTGTGCTCCGAAAACCCCGACCATTTGGGTTCGGCGGCTTCCAACGGCACGCCTGGGGACAGCAGCAGCTGCGACAGCAGTGGTAGCGGCGGCCTAGCAGCTGCAGCGGCTGCTGAGGCAGAGGCCAAGCAGATGGAGATATACGAGGTGATACTGAGCGTGTCCCACGCCCACACAGCTCACTGCGACGTGACCGAGGATAAAGTGGCCCACATCACCAAGTGGCCTGCCACCCTGGTACTTATGCCACCGTGTATCGTTGTATGATTCTAAGATAAAAGTATTGATTCATTGATTAACTAATTTATTAATTGATTGATTGATTGATTACTTGATTTATTGTTGACTAATCTATCGATTGACTGATTGATTAGTTGACTTATTGGCTTATTATTATTTTATTGAATGACTAATCTATTGGTTGATTGATTGACTTATTGATTGACTTATTATTAATTTATAGATTGACTAATCTACGGGTTGATTGATTGATATTATATTGAGTTATTGATGGATTGGTTGGTTGATTGACTTATTGATTATCATCTTATTGAGTTATTGATTGAGTTGTTGATTGATTGATTGATTGCTGGGTTGATTGATAGATTGATTGATTAATTGATTGATTTAATTATTGATTATCTTATTGAGTTATTGATTGATTGATTGACAGCTGTCAGAGCCTGACGAGACGTCCAAGGTGCTGCGACTGAACATGCGGGAGGACATCATCAGGTGTATAATGTTTCAGAACTACGCCGCACTGGTCACTCCCAGCATCAGCAAGATCGTCGAATTCGTCAAGCGAGTCCCAGGCAAGTGTAGCCGCTGCTGCATTGCAGTGCCTCAGTCACTTCTAAAATCTGTCAGCAAATGAATCTGCCAAGCAAACTCTGCATTTATTTATTTATTTATTTACATGTAGCTCTTATACTTTGAAATGCTTAGTTATTCTAAATGAAAATAATACTAGTTCTTAATATTTATGAAAAATATTACACCTGCAGACGATGTCATGGACCTCACCGTTGTTGTAAGTCATTAATGGTGATTTTGTTGATTGACTTAATTGACTGATTGATTGATTGATTGACTGATTAATTGATTAAGCGAGTGAACGAGCGAGCGCGTGAGTAAGCGAGCGAGTGAGTTAATGATTAATTAATTGATTGATTGATTATTTAATTGATTAATTAATTGATTGATTGATTGATTGATTGATTGATTGATCGACTGATTGATTGATTGAACAGATTTCAATAGACTGAAGCAGGAGGATCAGGTGTGCCTGATTAAGTCAGGTTTTGTGGAGATGTGGCTGATAAGAATGGCTCGGCTGTTTAACTGTGACAGGGACAACGTCATGTTCTCAGACGGTAGCCTAATACCTCGCTGTCAGCTCAACATGGTCCTAGGTGTAAGTACCCGTCTGTACCTCTCTGTATCTGTCTGTAACTCTCGGTACCTGTCTGTACCCATCTGTACCTCTCTGTATCTGTACCACTATAGGCTAGGTTCTAATACCTTGCTGTCAGCTCAACATGGTCCTAGGGGTAAGTGCCTGTCTGTACCTCTCTGTACCTCTCTGTACCTGTCTATACCTGTAACACTATACCTGTAACACTATAGGCTAGGTTCTAATACCACAGTTAATACAAACCTAATAAAAAAGCTAAATCTATTGTTAACGTCAGTTTCCTCACTCGAAAGCAATGTCAGTTACGGGCGAGCCCAGGATTTGAACCCTGCACATACTGATCCGCGGTCGAATGACTTATCGACATCTCCACTGGCTCTAGCCAATAGATATTAGTTAATAGATGAAGTTATAATAGTTAAGTAGAATCTGACAATAAAGATATACGACTATTCAAAAGTAGAATCTGATAGAAGCGACACTGGACTAATGAGAGTGTCATTTATTTTGTGTCCAGGAGGGTCTGATCGGAGAAATATTCAAGTTTTCGCTGAGCGTGCAACAACTCTGTCTCAACGACACTGAGCTAGGATTGGTCACTGGTCTAATCCTCACCTCCTGCGGTAAGTCTTCCTCTCTTACTCTCTCTCTCTCTCTCTCTCTCTCTCTCTCTCTCTCTCTCTCTCTCTCTCTCTCTCGCTCTCTCACTCTCGCTCTCTCACTCTATCTCTCTCTCACTCTCTGCGAGGACGACGAGGCACTGGTTAGACAACAACAGCGTGTGTAGTTACGGTGCTTGATGTTGTTGTAGATCGTATGGAGCTGGTTGATGAGGCACTGGTTAGAGCCTGTAATGATAAGCTGAGCAGAGCTTTGAGACTGCAGCTCTCTCGCAGTCACCCAGGCAACAACTCTCTCTACCCCGCCATCCTAGCAAAGCTGCCGGAGCTCAGGGTGTGTACTTGTTGTACATGTTTATGCATTTTGTACTTGTTTCTACTTGTTGTACTTGTTTGTACACTTTGTACTTGTTCGTACTTTTTTGTACTTCTTTGTACCTGTTGTACTTGTTCGCACACTTTGTACTTGTTTGTACACTTTGTACTTGTGTTTACTTATACTTGCTCCTTTGACTGCCCCTGACAGTATCCATTACGATACGGAAATAGCCTCTAGACCGAGTTTTATAGCTTACTTACAAAGTTTTAGTTTAACAAGTGTAAAAACATTTAATAAGTGTAGCTTCAAAGGATAATAATAAAGTAAGTGTAACTATAAATGATAATAATAAAATAAGTGTAACTTTATAGGATAGTAATAAAATAAGTGTAACTTTATAGGATAGTAATAAAATAAGTGTAAATTTAAGAGCTAACGATAAAATAAGTGTAATTTAAAGGATAACGATAAATTAATAAGTGTAAGTTTAAATGATAATAATAAAATAAGTTGTAAGTGTAAATCATATTGATAAAATAATTGTAAGTTGAAATGATATAACGATAAAATAATAGGTGTAAGTTTAAATTCTAAACTTGTTCTCGATGCACAGCTGATGGGTGCCGCGCACAACTCTGCACTGAACTGGTACCGCGCGCGCTGGCAGTTCCTCTGCCTGCCGCCGCTCTACGCTGAGATCCACGACATCACTTGGCACGACGAGGATGAGACGGGTCAAGAACAGGAACAGTCTGACAGCAGTGGCAGTCCCGAGGACGTAGCCGCTTCCTCGTGCTTCTCCACCAGCGCTGACTTTGACATAGTGTAGGTGCGGAGAGATGGGTGGATCCGTCATCTGGGATCAGAGGCTTGTTCTAAGTTCTCAAGTCGAACACGAAGTCGATCGCAAAGCGTGAGCTGTTTTGCAGTTGGTGAGCAGACATTGTACGAGGTTTGGTGGCTAGTGGTGGTTGCCTATTTCTAGCGGTAGAGCGGAGGGGTGGTTTCAGAGCAGAGGGGTGGTTTCAGAGCAGAGGGGTGGGAGGATTAAAGGCAGAGAACAGACTGATATAGTACGGGTATATTTCTAAACACTCAGGGCCAGCCGTGCGGCGTCCCTCTTCTGCGACGCCCAGCCGCTGACTTTCAACACACGTATACCTCTTAGCATTTTAACATCTACACGTGCTCTAGCTTGATTTGCTGCCGCCATCTTGCGAGTGTTCTCTTCGAGCAGCCGTCGGTTAATCTATTAGTGTTTTTATAAAGTGCCACTCTATGCAAAATGGGTCTGTAACGCCTTGCCTAGCCTAGCAAGGCGTTTCGGTCCATTTCGGGACTGCTCGGAGGAAAGTGCGGAGATTTTGGCGCTCCACTTGTCTATTTATGAATCGTGTTTAGAAGTTCTGTCTAGCAAAATTATTTTAGCCTCTTTAGTTTTTGTGAAAATTTCTTTTGTTGGCGTAAATCTTACAGTTTGGCTAAATCTATGCTAAATTGCGGTTGATATACTAATCTGCAAGTGTCTAGCTCTTGCGTGTAGACGTGAATCAGGGTTTAGTTAATATTCTACTCAGGGAATCGCTCAAGCGATATGGCTTGTGTGTATTTGTATTATTTAAGCTTCTTTGTATGCTTCTCGCTGTCTCTCTCTTTTGCCTGCCTCCCTATTTCTTTCTCATTCTCTCTGCTGAACTCTCTCCTTTCTCCTACTGTTGTATTCATCTCTTTATATCTCTTTTACTGTCTATCTATCTCTCTCGCTTTACACTTTCTCTTTTCCCGACTTCGCTACGTATTTGTTTGGCTTACTCGCTTGTCATTGTCATATACAAACATAGATGCGATTCTTTTGATTTTTTAGTAAATTAAGCATCGTTTCTCAAAATCACACTCTTCTATTGGTCCTTGCAACATCTGCTAAACAGCTTGTTGTGGGCTGCAATTCGATGTGTAAGCAAGTGTAAACTCGTAAATGTAAGCGCATGTTTTATATATAATCGCTGCGTATGTTTGAATGCTATATCATGCTCGGATCACTACCTATCTGTATATAAAATAATATATGTACTATATACGCTAACGTGTTATGATCATTATGCTATTCTAACCTCAACCGTACGTATTTTGATTTAACACATATATGGACTGTCTTTTATTGTTCAGTTGGACGTAGATTGAATTTTGCTGTACATAGCCGTTGCTATATTCATTACATAGTTATACGAAAAGCAATTAAATAACGATCTGTTCCGATTTAATTTCTAATTTTTTGTTCGCTCATATATATTCATACTGTATATAGGTATGTTAGTGAGTTAGGAATAGGGTTACTGTTGGGTAAAGGGCTGTGAGTTGTTTACGGCTAATGAATGTTTAAAATCGTTTTGAATCAGGTCGTTATTTAATGGTCAGTTATATTTGACGATTCGTAGCGTAGATCTAAATCCACTGCATTGCTTGTTTGTTGTCGATGCTAAGCTACCTCATTTTCTCTAAACACCCACGTGCTGTTCCTCATCACCCTATTTAGACTTGGTATGTTGATGTAAGGGCTTTAACGAAGAATGTGGCATCATGCGAACGCTATATACATACGTTAAAATTTGGTGTTGGGACGTATTTATAGTACTGTATTTCTGTAGCCAGTATAAAAATGAGGAATGTTTATTGTAATACGTTTACTCTATCCTTAAAAGTATCTTAACACTTTTAATTAAATTTTTATTAGAGTCGTGTATACGTTGTATATAAGGATTGGCTTCCAGAGCTTGTAACGTTTTGGTTGCATACTAATGGGTGCTTGCGTATGATTTATTTACGCGTTTTCTGCATTAGTGCGTTAGAAATTGCCTCGTAGGCAATCTAGGCAGTCCTTAGTAATGTCTATCTATAGCCTATTGATGAATACTAGTGTTTAAATTAACCACATAATATCATTTATAGAAGAGTAATATTGCATAAATGCCTCTACCACTGTTTATTTGTTTGCAGAGTTTTGCAGTAAATCTGCTCTCGGCTATGGTTCTAATTTTATGTCGATTGGAGTTGAGTCGCTTTTGTTAAGATCAGGTTTTGCGCTGTATTCGTGCACGTACGTGCATGTCCAATTGCGCATTGTTTTGTGCTACTTAATGTGCACGCACATACGTGGTGCGTTCTGCTAGGTTTCAATTTCAGCATAGACGTCCCTGACATCATCCTTGGATGAGGAAACGGACGTTAAACCATTATTATTATTCTAAACTGGACGTAGAGCCAGGGTTCCCTGAGTGGCTGACTCACAAGCTGTCAAATGACTTCTATATTTAACATTAATAGGACAGATATAAGTGCCGATCTTTGAACGTTGGACCTACCGTCTGCAGAGCTCACTGGACGAAAAGAATATAACAATTCTCACTGTACGTCTATTCGTTTAATCTGCTTATGTTAACTGAACTAATTGCACGTGTTTTTAATCATTTGCCATATTTGACTTGACTGTAATGTTACAGGCACGCGCACATCTACTTGTTAACTATATCGTTGTTTTGAGCATCTGACGTCTACGTTACGACTACGCTAGAGTCCTGCGCTCAGTTAATTTAGTTAGGTCGTTCACGATGTTTGTTAATTTGTTCGCTATTCTTATTTGCTATTTCTATGGATACGGGTAAAGCGTTTGTCCACATCTAACGTCTGTGTCATTGCTGTAACAGTTTAACACTATGCTGCAATGTAGTATTGACTGGCATCCTACAGTGGGTCTGAAATAAGAGGTACTTTTCCTTTGCCTTCACCTAGCATTTATTGTCTTTGCGAATTGTTAATAGCCTCGGCACACTGGATACGTTTATCTCGTATTCACGCCGACTTGTAGTTAACGTTTACTGTTTAATAGAGTATAACTTACAAAATATTGTCCATACTATATTTACTATGTAATATATTTCGTTCCATAAATCAGCGTCGGCTGTGGAAACGGACTTTAAATCAATAACTTAGTGTATAAAGTTGTCCGAAGAGCCTCTAATACTTGTGCACTATTTGATTGTGTGCTTACCGTTATTTTCAGAAGCATGCCCGTTGCCAACTGTCTCCGTAATTTTACTGGTATTTTTAACTACTTTAGAAGCGGGTAGGGAAAAGGAATAGAAGGGATAGCTAGACTGATGTTGTTATTGGACAACTCAGTCTTATATATTTTTGAAGAGAAAATGTATGATAGAGAAAATGGAAGGGATATCTATTTAACATTGGACCTGCCTACTGGCAGCGGGCTAACGAAAGAATATTGCAATTGTCAACCTGTTTAATACATCTGTGCAGATCTATATGGTCTTCCATTATTTTGCCATAATTTATGAATATTTTTCTTAAGCGCATTGACAAGGTTGGTTACACACTTGTCTGCTAGGTCAAAGTCTCTGGGTTTAAATCTCATCGGGATCTTCCCAGTCAATTAGAATTTAACGTCCGGTTCCTCGCCATAAGGCAATGTCAGGGACGTCTCTTGCAGACTCTACACAAACAGGCGCCAAAGCACCATATAATGACGACTGAGTCATCTTGTGGTGTTCCCTTGTTGGTTCTATATCTACTCTATACTCAGCTTTATATTAACTGGTTTACGTAACGGCAGTTTTGTTTCTTATATAAGATACGGGTAAGACTCTTAATAGTGCTGTCCTATGCCTGCTTGGACGCGAATATTAACTCATAGCTAGCAGTTTGTATTTCTATGCAGGGTTCTATTTATTGCTATTCAATATTCTGCGGCATATATACGTATAACATCTTACTGAGTGTTTGATCGGCTATTTATATGTATACACAACATCTCTAGGTGACTGTTTAATCAATCAATCAATCAATCTGTAGCTCCTCCATGAACGGGCTGTCTTATACATAACATCTCTAGATAACTGTTTAATCAATCAATCGTTTAATAGCTAAGCACAACTATCTGTAATTTCTGATAATTTTGTAATTATTATGATTTGCTACATTGGACTTTTGTTTGATGGCCTAACGGATAGCGTACTTGCCTGAAAAGCAGGAGTCCATCGGTTCGAATCCCAGTCAGAAGGTATCTGACAGGATCCTCTGTGATACGGAAAACTACGTTAAATTTAGCTTTACAGCTTTGGTTAGTTACGAGAGAACTATAATGACTAATTAAAAATAATAACTAATTATAATTAGTTATTATTTTATTTTCTCTGTACCTGGGACAGTCGAGCGAGATCCAAGCATTATTTTCAGAGGTAATGGCCACGCTGGACAGGATTAACTCCAGGAACTTACAATTTAATGACAACTAATTTCAGTTAATTATACTAATTATCTATAATCAAAAATTTATAATAAATTGATAAAATCTAAAATAGCGATAATTACAGTTGTATCAATTTAGTACTTCAATAGTAAATCACTGCAAATGTATTCTAGTAGTAGAGCTACTGGACTATAATTACTATTTAAATCTACATGAAAAATGTAGATTTTAAATTGCTATTTAAATCTGTATGAACCAAGGACGGTTTTGCAGATAGTAGCAGAGTCGTCTCTGTAAAGAATTGTGTCTGTTGTATAAGAGTTTGTTTCCTTTGATCATTGGTTTAGCTGCGCAAGTTTGTTATTAGTGGTAACTGTGTAACGTATGTGCTTATTTTCCTTACTTCCGTTGCCTGAAAACTCTAATTTTCTACTCACGTCATCTACTGATTCACATCTAGATTGCAATATTCTGCTTTTGTATCTTCACACGTCTGTCAGAATTAGTTATTTTAGCGTCCGTTGTGTCTTTGTGGATGATTTTTGGGAAGTCCAGAGTTTTTCTAGAAGCCTATTGGCCAGTTTCTGAAGCATCTGTTGTCTGTCAGCTGGGCGGCTAATGTGGTAACACGCTTGACTGTTCAGCTGGAGGCCAGGAATTCAATTCTCAGCCGGGACTAAACGTCTTATCCAGTGGACAGAGTTCAATATTTTACTGTGGTGTGGTGAGAAATTAACTAGAACTAGTGTATTTAACGTCGCTTATGCAAACAACTGACATCTACCTATTTAGCGTCTGACCATTGTGCAGTCTACTAGATTTAGACCCTTCTAGATTTAAGCGCTTGTGTGTGTATGTATGTGTGTATGTTTGCGTGTGTGTGCAGTTTCTTCTTAAACTCCTGCATATACCTGCCTTAGTATGTGCAAGTTTGTGCGTTCGTTTCACTCTCTGCCTCCTATGCTAATTTGCGTCTAGACTGTTGTTGTTGTTGTTGTCATCGTTAGGCATGTTTAACTGTATGTGATTTTAGACCTATGTGATTTATGCGACTCCAATGCCCATGTGACTATTTATGTGAAAAAGTTAATTCAATCAGTTAAATCCCTGATTACATTACCTTGTTTCGCATTTCAGCATCTCTCTAGTTTGGACTGAGCTGAATGAGGACGAGATGCTAATGGCGCTTTTAGTTAAAGGGGCACATAGGGGTCTAGGGGTTGAAGAGTCTGTTTTGTCTGCTATAATAATAAATATTCTAACATCTAACCGCGGCGTGGTTAACAAACATCTAACTGTGTGTGTATGTAGTAGGGCACCTTGAGTCTAGTGTAGATTATGTGTAAAAGGCTGGACGTGATGTATTGCCATGTATGCAATATATACTTATATATATATATATATATATATATATATATATATATATATATGTATGTATAGATATATATATATATATATATATATGTATAGATATATATATATATTATATATAGATATATAATATATATGTATATATATATATATATATATATATATATATATATATGTATAGATATATATAGTATACACGTAGGCCTATTATATATGTATATATATTTATACTATATATATATATATATATATATATATACATACTGTCTAAGTGCGTATACAGTATGTGTGTATGTGTAATATTGTTAAATACTTTTATGCAGCAGAACTGTTTCCATTTGTTAACGTAGCATAAACAAAATAGAAGCTATTGGTATTTCGCTTGAATTTCAATTCAGTAGCGTAGTATTTAGTAAGATAAGATGTTTGACATTCGAGATTATCTAGTGTTTTAAAGCGCAGCGATTTATTACGAATTAGTTTTGCTTTTTTACACTTTTTTCCTTTAATATTATTAAAGGACAATTATTTGTATGATCACTAAACATTGCTATTACAGCTACTGTTTTATTTACCCCTCTAACATGAGGGATTTATTATTTTCACATTATTATTGTTTAATATATTAGCGTTATTATTATTTTTATTTAAAGCAGTAGTGATGTTAATACTTGTTTTGACGTTACTGTGTAAGATATTTGATTAATTTTATAGTTTCGTTACTCTAGTTTATCTAACTAGAATTAGTCGTGAGAAGGTGTTTTGCCGCTGTGCTGAATTGAGACATCTAATTTATTATCATAGACACATAGCCGATTCTGTAATCCCCTGTCTTGTATCTATGGATGTTCGTCTGGGTACGTTCCCTTATACGTGTCTGTATCTCTCTCTGTATGTGCCAGTAACCCTTTACCTGTATCTATGCTCACAACTGTATTTATGCTAATTCTTTCTAACGTCTTCTGTGCATAATGAAACGGACGTGAAATGCGTACTCGTTAGTCGACTTGTTAGTGAATTGAAAATGATTTCGTTATGATTTAGAAAATGATTTAGTTATGATTTTATGCAATATTTTAGACTGTGCATTACTTTTTATACTTATAGGCTATAGACCTGCCGTTATGCTATACGCTGAGTGAGCGAAAAGGAGAGTTAGATAATTTGATTTTGATTAAATGAGACTTTAATGATTTGTACCTCATCTCTCTCTCTCTCTCTCTCTCTGTTAGTGTCTCACATTCTGACTCAATATCTCTACCTCAGTCTCTCTCTCTCTTTCTCTCTCTCTCTCTCTCTCTCTCTCTCTCTCTGTTAGTGTCTCACATTCTGACTCAATATCTCTACCTCAGTCTCTCTCTCTCTTTCTCTCTCTCTCTCTCTCTCTCTCTCACTCTCACTCAGCCAATGGATCGTACTAGGTAAGCTTACCCTGTCATGTTGCTAACATCCTCTACTGTCGATGAAACAGACTTTGAGAGGTTTCTTTGGTATGTTGATTTTACTATCTTCATATCGTCTCTTTATATGTCGCTTCATGTCTCTTTATAACGTCGTATCGAGTACTGAGACGTTAATTAAAGACTGATAAAGTCGCCCTTCAATTAACGAACTAATGAACTAATTAATTTACGAAGTCAGAATGTTAGGAACGTCCTTGGCGGTAATGTTCTATTTTGTTTTCTGTATTGCATGCTAAATTTGTCGCAATCTCTGAGGTACGCCATCTTGTGAGATTTCATGACCAATTGCTGGTTGATTTGCCATTAGATTCTATTGACTATTGTAGTTAATGGACGTTAAATCTGTTCTACCGGATTTGTTATTGTTAGTTGCTGTGAGAGTTTGTGTAGATATTTGTGTATATATCTATTTGTCATCTACTTGCATTGATTTAAGTGTTGTAGGTAGCCTGTCTCTTTCGGGGCTGTGTGTTAAAGGTTTTAGTAGCTGATTGAACACTGGAATGTCTCGGTGGCTCAGTGTGTAAGCGTGTTAGGTAATATCTTAAAGTTTTAAGTGACCGTTCCTGAGGTCCTGGGATCAATTCGTGGTAGAGCTGATCAGAGAGTAAAATCTTGGATATTCACTTTTTCGGATTCATGGATACACCTAACGTCTTGAAGAGAAGCCCTTAGGCTTCTGACCGTGACGTTAAACCGACATTTTAAAACAAAAATTGATTGTAGAGAGCCTATATTCTAATCTATTGTGGTCGCCTTTAATCATCCGTAGGGAAATGAGAGTTAAGTGTTCGTTGTTCTACGATGTTTTTAAAAGTAGGCTTTGCAATTATAATTATAATTGCAATTATAATGACGAGTGTCGTTATTATAAGAGTATATAAGAGTGACGGTTTAGTTTCTGATGGCGGTTGTACAGTGGTATGATCGCTGTTGTATTGATAGCAATTATATTGTAGTAATATGGTTAGTGCTATAGCTATAAGGGGGTTTGTATCTGGAAAGGTGGTATATTATCTATATAGGGTGTTGTCGTAGTGTAGGTATTAGTGTAGGATGGTATTTTAGCTATATAGGGGCAGTGTTGTTGCTATAAGCTTAGTATTATAGCTATATAGGGGTGGTATTTTAGCTATAAGCTTAGTGTTATAGCTATATAGAGGTGGTTTTGTAGCTGTAAGGGTAGCTTTGTAGCTAAATAAGGTGGTGTTAAAGCTACAACGATGTTGTTGGTGTTGGTGGGTTGTTGTTGTTGTAATAAGATTGGTATGGTAGTTACATGATTACTATTGAACGAAATCATTTATTAAATTTGTCGGTAACCATTGAGTGACAACGGAATTATTTGATTTTAAGAATTAGAATATGATTGGTCGAGTAATTATTTGCATTGAATTTACACAGCTTTAGGATCCGACCGTCAAAAGTATTGCTTTAAGTAAACCCTACGTTATTGTTAAAATCTAAAAGCAGTCTTATAAACAGTTACGCAGGCGTTGAAAAAGCACAATGGACATCCACTGATGTATATTGCTTAGTCGTGTTTGCAGATAGTTTCTGATAGTGTAGATTGCGACGTTGTGGAATTTATTTAGTGTTTGAATAGAGCTGATTTTGTGATGATTTGTTTTTATTCGCTAGTACTTTACTTTTAGTCGTTGTTTTTCTTTTGCTATAATCGTTAGCGTAGCAACTGTAGCTGTTGTCGGTAGCAAGGATTAACATGCTAGTGACTTCTTGAATACGACGTAAATGCGCCGATTTCTTTACATCTTTTATATTGATTTCTATCCGATTGCTGGCGTTTAGATATACAGCAGTTGCTGTTGCGTACAGTTATAAATAAAACAGACATGTTTAAAAATTCATTACTTTAATAGAAAGACTACACTTTAAATTGGCAATTGAAATTAATCTGCGGTGTTTGCAATTAGTATTAATTAGTCGCTTGTTAGCTGTCTATATTTTGCTAATATAATTAACTTGCTGATTATTTATTTTAACTGTAGCAACCCGCGTAGCTATCAGTTACTAGTGCTACTAGCTGGCTAACTAACTATTCGTGTTAAACAGGCGCCTTTACTTGGAGAAATTTGTAGCTTGCGGTGGTTTATATGAATTTGAGTTAGTTAGTTGATTGTTTCAGATTGTCCAACCCTGTGTGTGTTTATAGCACGGAGCTTTTTTTCTGTTGTTCTCTTTAGCTGTGTTGTACGGTGAGATGTGTGATTATATTGCCATGTTATATCTGCTTGTTCATTGGTCGGTCTGCGGAACGGTGAGCTCTGGCTTTGTATGTAGCACGGTGAATTTATTCCTCGTTTTATTATCGGTTTATTGAGAGGGGGCTTACTCCCCTCCCAATCCCTCAACCCGATCCATTTTGTTTGCCCTCGCTTGATTATGAGTTACTAATATATAAGGTAAGCCTATCGTTTGGAATGTTTGTATCTCGGTAGGGGTTGCCTTTCAGGTTAAGGTCGTTTCTTTGGCTGTCCTAATAATTCGGAATTATTTCTGAATCTTGATTTTTTTTGTAAATTCTGAGAATTATTTGAATACTTGGCATTTACTTTATCTCAGAACCATTTTGTGTCTTCGGTATACTCTTACTATGTAAAAGTGAGTAAGCCGCTATTTTGTTTAGTTAAATTACTGATTCTGTCATTGGTAGTTTTGGTTGAAAGTATAACAAGACGAGTTTAGCTTGAAAAAATGAAAAGATGTGAAGAAGAAATTTGAATACTTCTTTATTGTGTTAACGAGACAGAATTTGTGGAATTGTTTTATTATGTCGACTTGCGAATCTGACATTATAGTTGATTACAGTTAGTGCGGTACGTTAGGAGCATCTTTTTGACTGTATAAGAGTGATTTTATGATATGTTTGGACTCTGCTATATGCTTTTATCCTAAAGAACATTGTTGTTGTTGTTGTTGTTGTTGTTAATGGTTCAAATGTTTGATCTATTGGGATTAGGTTAGTTTTTATTTGTCGAGGTCTTGATCGGTAAAGTGTTATGAGCATGTGTGAATACGACGTCCCTGATATCATCCTTGTATGGGGAAACGGACGTTAAACCTTTATTATTATTACGAACATAGAACGATATAGTGATGTATTTGCAAAAACATAGACTGGCGTCGGTTGTGAATCCGAGCTCATTTTAATACCTACAGAAAGAACTAGACAAATAGAACATTTTATTCCAGTATTTATTGATAAAAAGGGTGATTTAGTTGGTGCATAGCTTGCACTCAACTGTGTTTAATTAAAGAAACGGGTAAATGTAGGAGCGGGTGATTTGCTTCGCCGTTTTTTTATTATTTCTGTTTGCGATCGGCGCTTGTGTTACTTGGACAAATCATGCACGATAATGGGTAAGAGTTTATACTGCGTCAGTCCTGCGACAACAATCTGCTTTGATTTGATAATGTGATAAGATATAGAGCAAATCCTTCAAACATCTGTTCTATGTAGAATTGCAGTCTACTTGTTCAGCGGCTATATTCGACTAACATTTGTTAATGTGTGTTATATGCTGTTTAACGGATACAACTTGATTAATTGAAGAATGCTATTTTATGTTTAGCTGATAGATTAACGTACAAGTGTTATTCACTGTTAAACTGATAGATTAATGAAAGAGTGTTATTCACTGTTAAACTGATAGATTAACGAAAGAGTGTTATTCGATGTTTAACTGACAGATTAACGAAAGAGTGTTGTGAGATAGATTAACGAAAGAGGGTTATTCACTGTTAAACTGATAGAGTAACGTACAGTTGTTATTCGATGTTTAACTGACAGATTAACGAAAGAGTGTTATTCACTGTTAAACTGATAGAGTAACGTACAAGTGTTATTCGATGTTTAACTGACAGATTGACAAAGGGTGTTATTCACTGTTAGACTGATAGAGTAACGTACAAGGGTTATTCGATGTTTAACTGACAGTTTAACGAAAGAGTGTTATTCACTGTTAAACTGATAGAGTAACGTACAAGTGTTATTCGATGTTTAACTGACAGTTTAACTAAAGAGTGTTATTCGCATTTCAATGGAAAACACTGAATTGATCGACGGTGCTATTCGCTGTTTAACTAATATATAGAAAAGCTGGTGAAGCTAATGTTACCGTCAGTTTCCTCACTCGAAAGCGATTAACAAGGGTGTGTTATATTTATTAGACGATAGTGAGGTTAGCCAATCTTGTAGTATATTCTTTAGTTTAATTTTGGCAAGAAATTATCGATTAATTCCAATCAATCACTTGTTCCACACAGAGTCCTACCCTGATTGTTGACAACTGCACTATAGTGTAACCCATAGAACGTGTGTCCTCTCTTTAACCCTTAGAACGTTTGTACAGGATTAATAGTTTTCTGTACATTCTAACTTGTAGACGATCATTTTCTCGATTGTGGTTCTTAGTTTTATACAAGAGCAGCGTTGCCACTGCTGAATCTCATGCAGTTTTAAACGACAGATCCTGAGGTGAATTGAACCCTCGTGGGTTCGAATCCCAACCGCGCTGATCTAAGATTAAAATATCGGACATTCACTGGACTGGCTATACGGAAAATGGTCTAAGTTACCTAGCGGTTAAAACATGTGGTATTAAAAGTGATAGATATCAACATAGCTGATAATTTCACTATAATGCGTGTTTACTTATTTTGCTGATTTTTATAAGCATGTAGCGTAGTAGTGAATTGCATTGACAACGTGACAGTAGTCTAGAATTATAATGTCGTAGTGACCCTATAGAGAGATTATTATTTGACAGATATGGCAGAATTATTACATCTATCCATTAAACTGTTAGGCAGCAATTAAAGTAAGATTATAAAGTGCTTGATGTTATCATGGGTGATCGTGATAGCCTATGATAAATGCTTGTGTGTTTCATCATGAATCATGTGGTTGAAGCATCTGACATCCTCTTTGGATGCGGAAACAAACGTTAAACTGTTATTACCCTGTTAGTAGCTTACTAGCATTGTTAAGCTTACGTGTAAATTTTGTATACGCATTAATAGGCTTCTGTATTTAACGTGTTTTACGCTGTAAAATATATTCGGCTAAATATGATAGGCCTATAGCGGAGTGGCTAAGGCTAAACCATAGTGGCGTAGATCTATACGGCTCAGTGGCGTAGATCTATACGGCTCAGTGGCGTAGGTCTATACGGCTCAGTGGCGTAGGTCTATACGGCTTAGTGGCGTAGATCTATGTGGCTCAGTGCCGTAGGTCTATACGGCTCAGCGGCGTATATCTATACGGCTCAGTGGCGTATATCTATACGGCTCAGTGGCGTAGGTCTGTATGGCTCAGTGACGTAAAGTGAGAGCTGTCACAATTAAAAGCTGTTAAATTGAAGTCTGCTGCCATTATTTAACGTTAATTTATAAATTGTTAACTAGAGATATAAAGTTTTTGTCGTTATTGTTAAGATTTCATTCACGGGTTCACCTCTTGTAAATCCATTGCTATGTATATGGGCACATAGTTGTGCGTGTAGCCTGGCAGTACTTCTGCCCCTAGCCCCATACCGTCGATTGCTTGCACACAACGCCACTGTGCCACGCTATGCGCTATTTCTGTATATGCATGTTCTTGTAGAGCGTTTCATCAACTCAGGTTTAAAACGTGTGCTTTTTGTGTTGAATCTAGACATGTGTTATCTATTATCTGCCTCTCTCCAACCCAACCCTCTTGCGCTAAAAACTGCTGCCTGCCAGCTGCTTGCTTCTATACTAGCTGCTTGCTTCTATGCCAGCTGCTTGCTTCTTTGCCAGCTGCTTGCTTCTGTGCAGCTGCTTGCTTCTATGCCAACTGCTTGCTTCTATGCCAGCTGCTTGCGTATATGCCAGATGCTTGCGTATATGCCAGCTGCTTGCTTCTATGCCAGCTGCTTGCTGCAGCTACTAGCTGCACTGCTAGTAGTTGCTGATAGCTGCACTACGAGTAGCTGCTAACTACTGTGTTCGCAGAAGCAGCTGCTGCTGTGTTATTTACTGCCGCTCCGTAGCCATTCTACCTCAATAGCAGCTGGTATGTTGCTATTAGCTGCTGCTATACGTTTATGTTGCTATATAACCTCAGTAGTTACAGCAGCTGCATTGCTAGTTGCTACTGAACTAGCTATTGCTACTAAGCTGTTGTTGCTACCAGTGCTACTAAGCTGTTGCTACAGTTGCTACAGAGCTGTTGCTGCTACCAGTGCTACTAAGCTGTTGCTGCTACCCGTGCTACTAAGCTGTTGCTGCTACCGGTGCTACTAAGCTGCTGCTGCTACCCGTGCTACTAAGCTGTTGCTGCTATCCGTGCTACTAAACTGTTGCTGCTACCAGTGCTACTAAGCTGTTGTTGCTACCGTTGCTACTACGCTGTTGCTACTACCCGTGCTACTAAGCTGTTGCTGCTACCAATGCTATGTTGTTGTCGTGTCCTATGCTAATATTTATCATTGATTGATTGTTGCTCTAACGCTCGTGTTGCTACTGTTTGAAACCTCCTCACTCCATACTACCTATCTATTGTATTCTCTAATACTGGAAAACCTCGGGAAAGGAAAGCTTTCCTATCTCTGTCAACTCCTTGTAATGAGGAAACAGACGTTAAATCATCTCCTGTTTGATAGAAACCGACGTTAAACTGTCAGCGGAAGGTCCCTAGTCTCACTTTTCAGTTAGAAAATGAATGTTAAATAACATGAAGTTTTTAACCCGAATTTGTCAATTCTCAATTATCAGTTTCCATCCCTATCTTTGCTAATCTGGGATTCAATAGAAGATTATGGTGATTTATTAATCACCAGTTTCTAATCTAGAATTTTCATTTATCATACGTCATCCAACACTTTTGTCCATTCCACATTCTCACCTAACCTTAGTGGTTGTAATTTCTCAAATTAATGTTTAATCCAGTGAACAACCACCCCACCCCGCAGATTTTTGGAAAGGTTTGGTACCTCTTCTCTAGTAGGAAATTAAAATAAATACTTTGACCTTCTAGTTGTTGTTTTTAGGTGCCCGAAGTTTTCTTCGCTGGGGAAACACTGCAGACACTCTGACTGCGAAGTTTTCTTCCCCCCCCCCTCTACCTCTCCCTTTGCCCTTATCGAAGTTCGATATCCTCACCGAGGTTGACCGGTACTTCTATGGATGTGAAATAATTATGTTTGTGGTGTAATGTAAATCTTGTTCGTCAGCGCGTCGTGTATAGTTGAGCATTTTTCTTCGTTTTTATTTTACTGCCCTGTTGGTTTCTACCTCTCGTATATATTATATCTACTTGTATGTATTATACGCTATCGATTGCTTTTCTAATGCCTCTAGCTAACGGCTCTGGTTTGTGCATGCTAATGGTAACTCTGTAATGTAGCGGTTTATAGTTTGTACTTCGAACGTTGTTGTTTTTTTTATTATACAATAAAATTAGAAACGGTTCTGTCGTGTTGTCTGAGAGTTTGCACTGATAGTAATTTCTTAGGATATATTTTCCGTGAAATATATTCCCCCAGGATTAAATGTTAATTAATCCATCTAACCAAGGAAGGCAACGGAAAACCACCCTGACTCGATATAAACTTTATTTATCATCATTTTCATGATATAAAAACATACACAAATAAAAAGTGTTTACATTTAAACTCTTGTACCAGCAGCCTAACATAAAATGTGCATCTAAAATGCAGGAATAATCTCTGAACGGAACACGTGGTTGGCGGTGGAATTGTTTACGTTACAGGATTTGCCAGTCAGTCCTATGAACTGGTATCTCTTCCAGCCATTCAGTCGTTTTATTGCTCAGCCGTCTAAACGTTACGCGCTTCAAGACGATTGGGAGGAATGAAAACACAGAGGCGTTGTTTAAACACCTTTATTATGCGCTAAAAAATCTTATTAGAATCGTGGATCAGTAGTATTCGACTTCGGATCAGTATGTGCGGGGTTCAAATCCTCGGCTCGCCCGTCACTGACAGAGTTTTCGAGTGAGGAAACTGACGTTGACGCCTTATCAGCCCTTCTCCATAACTCATATATCCTATAGAGAAAATTACGGCTTCTGTGGTGGCTTCCCGTTGCCTTACTCAGTTCATGCTTAGTCGTCTCCTACGGCACAAATCAAGAACAATCTGGAGCAAAATCTTCATCACGGAGTCTGTAGTGGAAGGCTGCTCCAGCTGTGAACAAACAACTTCCACTGGATTAACGCTTCCACCTGCAGACTGCGCGGCATCAATACCGGATCAGAATCAATTCGCATCCGTACCGGATCAATATCAATCCAGTGATCCGGGGTGACTGAGCCCCCTGTCAAAGAATCAAATTAAAAAGGGTACGGGTCACCCCCCCCCCCACTCCTGAAAGTGACAGGAGCAAAGATTTTTTAAATCGGCTGGTGGTTTAACTCGAGGCGAGGTTGTTTGATACGCAGTAGGTCACTGGTTCAAATCACCGCCACTTCACCTCTCGTAGTAAACATGTGGTTGGAAAATAGATGTTCAAAATAGCTCCATAATTCAGCTTTAATGAAAAAGGAAAGTAATAATTATTTTACTAAATTAATTTAATTTACTACTAATATTATGATATTAGCACTTCGTTCCTGAGGTCGTTACTAGTGAAGATCGGCCTAGGTCCAAAACCATAAAGTCTAATTGTATTGCATGGTATTGTATTGTATTGCATTGCACTGTATTGCACTGTATCGTATCGGATCGGATCGTATCCTATCGTATAGTATTGTATTGTATTGTATCGTATAGTATTGTATTGTATTGTATCGTATTGCATTTTATTGAACTGTTAATCTTCTCTCACTCCCGTGAATTCAGTTTGAATTCATATAGCCGACACTATGTTGTTTTTAGAAGTAAGATTACAATGTAAGCAATATCACAGACAGAATGAGGTTACTATGTAAGCTATACCATCATTCTTTCCATCATTCTTCCACCACTCATTCCACTGTCGATTTATTGGAAATCAATCGGGTAACGGATGTTACGATACACCGGGATATGTAAAAAGCCGAGATTTGATTTGTATTTTTCATACTGCCATATATGTGGTGAATAAATATTTTATTACTATCTGCTTTAGTCATCCCTTAATCTACACGCAGTTCTCAGTTGGTCTATTAATTTTTACTACGTTTTGGGCAGCACAGGATTAATTCAGGATATCTTCATTTCATGCAGAAATGTAATGTAATTATTTATTATTTAACAATCTGATTTCATTTTATAAGGTAATTAATTTAACTTATTCGTACAATTATTTTCACTTAACAACCACAAACAGTTATTTATAACTACATCATTATATTACTATTTTTATTATCATAACTAGCTATCCGCTGCATATTTTATATTTATTTTAAAGATTTTAGAAGTTTTTCCTTTTGAAGAACTCTAAAGCATAATGCAAAACAAATGTTGTAATTTCGCTGGAAGTTAGGCGAAGGAATGCTTTGCTAGAGAATGCATTGCACAACACTCTGCGTTATCAGATAAAGGTGTTTTATGGCTTTAGATATAGGCGCGTGCAAAATATAGCCTCATTTAAGAAATTCTACTTCGGGTGAGAAAGGGTGGGGATTAAAAGGTGCGATACTGTTTAACAGGATTTCCAATTTTTCCCTCAGAAATAAATATAGGGCATACAGAAGCTTTTGAGTGAATTTTTCGCAGTTTGAGCAAATCACTGGAGGAGGGAGCAAATTGTGTTTTACTGTCGGGGGATATCATCTACACGAAAGGCATTGACCCCCCCCCCCTTTCTCATGTGAAAAGAGGCTATGGGTGAAATTAGAAATTGAAGCAGCAGGCCTGTACTACAGAAGTTATACGTGTATAGATGCTATTGACGCATTGGCACCGTATTGGCACAGTATTGGCACAGTATTGGCACAGTATTGGCACAGTATTGGCACAGTATTGGCACAGTATTGGCACAGTATTGGCACCATTTTGCAAGAACTTATTTATACTTATTTATGGACACTTTTTGCACTTATGGGAATTATTGATTTCATTGTTTAGATTCTGATAATATGTTTATTTCATTTTTATTTATAATATGTTTATTTCATTTTTTATTTATAATATGTTTATTTCATTTTTTATTTATAATATGTATATTTCATTTCTTATTTATAATATGTTTATTTCATTTTTTATTTATAATATGTTTATTTCATTTCTTATTTATAATATGTATATTTCATTTTTTATTTATAATATGTATATTTCATTTTCGCACCTTCATTGATGTTATTACTTTGTGCAATTTTATGAAAATAAAACATACATATATATCTCTCTCTCTCACTATGGCCCATGAGTTTTGATATCGTCCTGAAATCGGCGTCAAACTCTCTGTCGTGACGAAATTATACAGACGTAGATTGAAAAACATCGCATTATAGGAGTGCTAATATTGTCCGCGACAATATTGAGCACAATATAATGTAGAAAATTTAATCTCCCATTTCCTATAGAGAAAGATTATGATCTTCATAGACCTTAAACATTCCCAAGTCCAAACCCTAATCTTATCTCCACTCCAAGCCTTAATCCTAGATATAACCCCAACCACAGGAAATATCTATTTATGAATTTGTTACAGCAAAAGTAAAATTATTTTAAAAAATGTAAAATTACCATAGAAACTGGTAGGAGCTTAATGACACTTTTAATTTCAAATGGCAGGTTCAAAAAGGTATTTGACTTTCCTTGAACCTGCTAGATGTAAGAGCGCTGTCAAAATGCACAGATAATTATAATATGCACACAGGCGCAGCGAATAAATGCAGTTGAAATGGAAAGGCTAAGCTGCCAGTCGCTAAGTTCGAGTGAGGAAAGGGTGTTGAGGCCTAATTATTAAATTTATAACACCATTATTATTAATATCTTATTTAATTATATTGTGAGTTATTATTCTAATGAATAATTGCTTCACAAACTGAAAAGGCTTTCTTTGTAATTTATTGTTACATTAATCTTTGTGACGGTAGCTGGAGTGTGTCGAATCGTCTTGAAATTTATTTTATAAAATTCGTAAATCTCAGATCTGAAATGTCCATATAGCGCAGTGTGATAGTGTGTCTTCTCTGTCTTCCGCCTTCTTCTTCATTTCCACAAATGAGTGGGTCTTTAAATCGTCCAACGTACCTAATAATAGTCATTGTTTTCTAGTGTATAATTATAATTACATATAATTATCGTTGCTATGTATTTATTTCTCAGAACGCTAAATTGAACAGGGCAAGGTTCCTTGTACCTCCCCTTCCCCCCCCCCCCCCCTCCAGAAGATTTGTGCCTGATAGTGCTCACCCTGCCTGAACATAAGGGTCGTCCCCTGGGGATACGGGATTTTTGCCCCCGTACTTTGAAAGAAAGACCGAGACATAGGTTGCTGGATGATCTGATAAAAATTCATATATAGAGATGAAAAGGATGGCTGAGAAGAGATTTGATTGGAAGAGTTATATGCCATGGACCTGCCGTAAGGCAGTGCCCTAGAAAAGGAAGAAGACTTTGAAAGAAATCGGGGCAAGTTTATCAAGTTTCATAATTGGGCATAATAATAATCATAATAACAATTAGAGTGCTACAGTCATCAATGACAACATCTAGCACTATTGAGACAAAATCAAGCCGGCGAGAAAAAAGAAGGTCCAAAAACGGTGCAAATTCCAAAATCCATAAAATCAATCCAAAGTCCACACCTTCGCGCTCATCTTATGTTTCAAATTTTGAGAATATCATTGCCCCGGAACCCAAAATGTAAAGTAGGCGCCCTGTGCGGATGTGCCTTTAGGCTCTTATTGAATCCACGTGCATGTCCGTCAGCAAATCAAACCTTTCCGTCAGCCTTATCTGTACGACTCCAATGCTTTATTAAATACTCTCACTACAACCAGTTCAACCAATCAACAGCCATCTTTCATTTTCAACTTCACATGTTATATCGCTTCTGATTGGACTATTCGGCCTTTGGTGGATGTATTTTCAGACGGATTTTCCTACAGGAATGACTCCGGGCTTGGGATTGTGCTCTTGCAAGGAGGCAGTCGCTTGTAAGGCGCCGTGGAGAATCCGGAAAATCTTTCCTTCTTCCAGTCAACGGCAGTCACAAGTCTCAGTCCCTAGAACTAAGGCTATCGGAATTCTTTTCCTTTTTCCAGTTTTCTAGCGCTCAGCGACTCGACAAAATGGTTAGTTACGTGGAATTTAAGATAAGATTTGTTTTCGTAATATTCTGTTCTATGAAATTAATAATTAAAATGTTTCCATATAACAGGATTATAATTTAACAGAGCAAGTCGGCGAATGTTTTATTTCAGAATAAAATACAAATTAGTTAAACACAAATTCAGATAAGAAAGTTGTAAGATTAAAGATCTAAGAATAAGATCAAGAAATGATAAGATTAAAGATCTAAGAATAAAAGCAAGAAATGGTAGGATCAAAGATCTAAGAATAAGATCAAGAAATGGTAAGATTAAAGATCAAAAAATAAGATCATGAAATGGTAGGATCAAAGATCTAATAATAAGATCAAGAAATGGTAGGATCAAAGATCTAAGAATAAGATCAAGAATTGGTAGGATTAAAGATCAAAAAATAAGATCATGAAATGGTAGGATCAAAGATCTAAGAATAAGATTATGGTTTTTTCTTTAGATTTTTTAATCTAAACATATTTAATGTAAATTACGACATTATTTTATAATCATTTGATAATTAATTGAAACATAATTTCCTTTCGGATTTATTTAATGTCATACTGTTCATAAATGAAGAAATACCTAATAAATATATGCGTGTGAATTAAACATAGCCTTCCGTCAATATAAACACACACCCCACCCCACTCCCCCACCTGGCTTTGTTTATAATCTGTGCAGCTGCCACTTGGCTACATTTTATGAAAGGTCTATATAATAAATTTGTATACAATTCAATGATGACTGTATGGTAGTTAAAAAGAAGAAACACAATTACTGTCTGCTACAACTGTTATTCTTGCTATGTTTTTCCAGCCCAAGGAAGAGAAGGAAAAGAAGGAGAAGAAGGAAAAGAAGGAGAAGAAGGAGAAGAAGGAGGATGCCCCTGCTGACGAGGCTGCCCCTGCCCCTGCGGCTGAAGAAAAGAAAGAGGAGGAAGAAGATCGGCCTAGGCCGAAGGAAGAAAAACGAAAGATCGGAAACGTGTTCGCTCTCTTCAATCAGTCACAGATTCAAGAGTTCAAAGAGGTCAGCTGTGTACTGTTATGTGAATTATCTTAATTAAATGTAAAATTTAACACCCTTTTTATCTGAATTATCTTAATTAAATGTAAAATTTAACACCTTTTTTATCTGAATTATCTTAATTAAATGTAAAATTTAACACCTCTTTATCTGAATTATCTGTACATTTTAACACCTCCTTATCTGAATTATCTGTACATTTTAACACCTCGTTTTCTGCGCTTTAATGTAAATATATGTAGCTCGCTATACCTAAAATACATTAAGTTGCACTTATAAAGCATAGGCCTACAGTAGAAATTATGTAACAGCTTATTTAGCAGTTAACTTAAGGTTAACTTAATCTTTGTGGAATTAGTATAATTCATTTTGATAGCGCTTCTATTGTGGATAGCGCGGAGTTAATAATAACCTTCTATCATCACGGAGAATAGTATGAAAACGCGTATTTCAACTTAACGATTTATCTATAGGTAACAGAAAGATTTTTAAATATTTAGTTGAGCGCAAATTTCTCCTTTCCGTGACTAAATATTAATGAGTCTGCCATAGGCTTACCATATATCAATACTATCAGTATATCACAAATCAGTTCTATCACCATACCAGTTCCACCTATCAATTCTATCAAAATATCCACGTATCTATGGTAAATTTAATTCTATTTTTTATTAGCAATTACTAGAATATTTTGTATAGTTTAACAAAATTTCTGGGAGTTTACAAGAAGTGACTCTAGCTAAGGGAAGCCCTGTGCATTCTCTTAAGCATTCTCGGATAGTGATATTGAGCGCGAGTCCATGTAGGAACATTAGAGCAGGATAGGCCAATACACCTGATAGCATCCTGCCAGGCTCAACTCTTGACTGCTGCTTAGGTGCTGCCTAGGTGCTGCCAATGTGCTGCCTAGGTGCTGCCTAGGTGCTGCCTAGGTGCTGCCTACGTGCTACCTAGGTGCTGCCTCTAGATACCAGTAGCTGCATCAACTGGTCAGCTTGGTAGTTATGATAGTCACACTTTACACCCTCCCTCACTATTCCGTATCTATCTCTCTTTTTTTCTTCCTTTCTCTCTCTCTCTCTCTCTCTCTCTCTCTCTCTCTCTCTCTTAGTTAATGTCATCCCAACTTTACCCAGCACAAATATGTATACATTAGCTGGGAAAAGTAATATTACTAAGGTAATTTCTCCTTGCTTTCTGAATATTCTTGTTAATAGTTCCTAATGGTTGTTGTCTTAAGCATTTGCTGTACTCTGCTATGGTACTGTTCACTCGCATGTTCATTATACATTATACATTTACTTTAGTACGTCATGTTCAATAGAAATCAAGTGTGTTGCCACTGAGATCAAGAATGCGCAAAATCGTAAACAAACCTTCAGAATGCACTCAGAATTTGATTTTTAACATTTTAAACGTATAAATTTTATCTTTGTTATTTGGTATCGTTAGAAATAGCCTACTCTATAGTACTAGGCGTGGCACTAGATACGAATATGCTCTCTCTTTCTCTCTCTCTCTCTCTCTCTCTCTCTATATATATATATATATATATATATCTCTCTATCTCTCTCTCCTCTCTCTCTCTCTCTCTCTCTCTCTCTCTCTCTATCTTTCTCTCTCTCCTTTCTCTCTCTCTCTCTATATATATATATCTTTCTCTCTCTCTCTCTTTATATCTCTCTCTCCTCTCTCTCTCTCTATCTTTCTCTCTCGCTCTCCTGTCTCTCTCTCTCTCTATCTTTCTCTCTCTCTCTTTCTCTATCTCTCTCTCTCGTTCTCTCTCTCTCTATCTATCTATCTATCTATCTATGTATCTATCTATGTATCTATCTATCTATCTATCTATCTATCTATCTATCTATCTATCTATCTATCTATCTATCTATCTATCTATCTATCTATCTATCTATCTATCTATCTATCTATCTATCTATCTATCGATCTATCTATCTATCTATCTATCTATCTATCTATCTATCTATCTATCTATCTATCTATCTATCTATCTATCTATCTATCTATCTATCTATCTATCTATCTATCTATCTATCTATCTATCTCTTGTTCCAGCCAAGTCTAGTCGATCCAACAGATTTTAATTAAAATTTATATACTATCTTAAATATGACATAAATAGTGTTTTGTTATCTCTAATTTATCTTTCGTTTTCTCGTAGGCATTTGCAATGATCGATCAGAACAGGGACGGTATCATCGACGTGGAGGACCTGGCAGGCATCTACCAGCAGGTGGGCCGTGAGGCAGACCCCAAGGTCCTCAAGGAGATGATCGCCGAGTGTCCTGAGAAACTGAACTTCACCCATTTCCTGACTCTCTTCGGCGAGAAGCTACACGGTAAATAGATAATTAATTAATTAATTTATTTATTTATTCCTCATCATCATCATCATCTTCCCTTGAATCCCAGTTCAACTAGGGTCGGGATACGAATAGACTGTCTCAAATCCTTCCTGGCTACATCATATCATCAGTTAATCCCCTATTTGGACTTTTCCATTAAATAATTAATTAATTAATTAGTCTAGATATTTGGCTTAATAAGTGAATATCTCCGCTTATTTATTTATTTAATGTAAGCGCTAATCCAGGTAGCTTCTTCAATAATAAGGCAACTTATTTTTACAGTAGACAGTCCACCCGGTAGGCAGGTTAGAAGCCACTCCTCAACTATATGTTTCATGGTTTGAGATTGACCGCAGTCACAAAGTGGCGAATCGCAAACACACCGGCGCAATGTCTCAGTGGCACAGTGGTTATAGAGATGTAAGGTAACGTCATGAAATATAAATGATAGACCCTGAAGTGAATTGAACCCTCGTGGGTTCGATTCCCGGCCGCGCTGATCTGAGAGTAAAATTTCGGACATTGACTGGAGTGGTTTCAAGGAAAATGGACTAAATTACCTAACAGTTTAAACATGTCGTTATAAGAGCGCTAGATTTCAACGTAGTTGATTATTCACTATAGTTATTTATTATTTTTATGAATTGGTTGGTCGTATATTACAATGTTGGACACGTCGATGGAGTGAGAGAGATAAGAGGAGGAAATAAAGAAATGGAAAGAAAACAGGAGAAATTATCTGAAAACGTTCTTATTATCAATCAACCAACTTATGAAATTTAACTTAACAAATTACTCCACTAAATAAGAGCATGTTAAAAATAAGCTCCACCAATCAGACGCAGGCAATGCTGTTTCAGGCTTGTGTTCAATTGTTTAATAATTTTGATATTCTAATTTTTATATAGTTTTAGTTTTTTTATAATTTTGTTTTCTATCATACTTTAGGAACTGATTCAGAGACGACCCTTAGAGAAGCTTTCAAGATGTTCGATGAGGAAAGCAAAGGAAAACTGCACGAAGAATAGTAGGAGTCTTGATTACTTCAATAATATAAGTTAACAAACTCTCCTCCAGTTTTCTGCAAAATGGCAGAGCCATGTTTCATTGGCTAAAATTAGCAGACATATGCAGTAAAATATAAAGTTTTAATACACTCCATACCATACCATGAAACTATTAAACCTATGTCTATGAAACCCTTTCCATAAGTTTTCTAAGTTAAGCATAAATTACAGAACGATCGGCGATGAAACTACTTGATTTAAATCATCAAGCCTAATAATGTAGTCCATTGTAGATTTTATAAAATGTGACAGATTCACAAAAAGCATTTAAATTCTTTCATGTTCATTTTGAGCTGGAGCGATGTCGATAAGTTATTCGATCGCGGATCAGTATGCGCGGGATTCAAATCCTGGGCTCGCTCGTCACTGACATCGCTTTCGAGTTAGGAAACTGACGTTAACATTAGCTTTGTTAGCAATTATAATAATAATTAAATAAACCACAATTATATTCCTTGATCGATTGCAGGTAGGTGAACATTATCAATCGATCAATTGATAGTCTCGATCAATAATTGAGCAATTCATTAATTGATTGATTCAAGTTTAATATTAATTATTTGTGTATTTCAGCTTTAAAGATCTTCTGGCAAATGTAGGAGATCAATTTTCAAAGGACGAGGTAATAATTTCGAATCTCATTTACAATTAATTAGATTTAATAAGATTAATTAATTTGACTTTTTAATTAGTTCATTTAATTTAATTAATTTAACTTTTTGCATCTATGCTTATATTATAATTTTAATCATATTTTGATTTTAGTAGCACTAATGTATCCATATAATATATATATATATATATATATATATATATATATCCATATATAATGTATCCAACAAGGAGACTTAACTGCGCTAACGAATGAGATTTTTTGCAGCCGATATAATCAGTTCATAATTTTCGATTCTTTATGATAATGTTTTTGTTATCATTGCACAGATTGTGTACAAATGCGGGATTCTATGCTGGGATTAAATTAATGAACAAAAAATCTAAACAACAATCATCAGCATCATATTCTTCCCTTGAATTCCAATCGGGGATTCGAATAAATTCTCCGTTCGTTTTAGAAAATTTCATAGCAATTGCTGGAGCCTAGGCGCTTACGATCCGAAAGCTCTTTTTGGCGTTGGTTTGAATCTTAGTGCTTTGTAGCCTTTTGTGATACGTGCAGTACACGGTTGGCCTATTCTTCAGCAATCCGGACACAACTTGGTAAAAAATGTAACAACTATTTTACACACACACACACATATATATATATATGTACATATAAATATATAGGAAATGCATTTATATATCTACATGCCATTATATATATATATATATATATATATATATATATATATATATAAAATTATATAATGGTATACAGAGAGAGTAGATATATAAATACATTTTCCTATCCACATAGCGCTATTTTGATTGTATGTGAGCAGATCAAGCAGGTGTGGAAAGAACTGCCTTTGGAGGGAGGGATGATAGATTATCTTCGATTTGTGACGATAATGAAGAGGGGTGGAGAGGAAATTTAGATCATCTTGACCCCTTGGCGCGGACCAATTGGAAACGGGCCTCGAGCAGCTTTTCTATGTAAAAGACAAAATAACATAGTTGAAATTATAGTACTGACACTAAAAAACACCTCACTCGTGCTGACTTTCATTGTACTTAATGAGAAAATGTTTATAAATGAAAATAGTAACGTTCGATTTTTTGGAATATGAATATTTGAATAAAAATAAAAAATATAATTTTTGTCTTGCTTTACAATTCAATAGATATGAAGACGTACACATGGTTGCTTTTTATTGTTGATAATTAGTGCATTTCGAATTTCCGAAGTGAAACACCATAGTTACTACTTTTGCGGACACACTTAAATTCACGCAGCTTGATGTTCTACATATCCGGAATGGCATGATCTGACTACATAGCAATTCTAGTTACTGCATGGTAGGTAACATACCAGTAAATTACGGTTACGCTAATCTTTGTGACGGTAGCTCGAGTGTGTCGAGTCGTCTTGAAGAGAAACCTTGTGCTCATGAACCTTGACGTTAAACATACTATAACCTACCTACCTTTACATATTCGGCCAAATCTTATTTAACTAAAATGATGCGATGGAATATCAGCATGAAAAAAGACAATCTCAACTTTCAATAAAAAATAGACAACTTCAGTTAAGTTTCTTGAGTTTGCTTTCTATTTTCGCCTTTAGTTAGGCCCTGTTGTTTTTCAGCTAAAGTTCAGTTTTCTGGTTTTAGTCATTTGCTATTTAATAGTGTCAATTTTTACCTGTTAATCTTTTTAAAAATTCTAGTTTACAAGCTTTGACTATCTGCCTGTCTGTCTGTCTGTCTATATTTTTTTCTCTCTTTCTGTCTCTCTGTATGTCTCTCTGTCTATCTCTCTATCTGTCTCTCTGTCTGTCTATCTCTTTCGAGTGCTCTGGCATTTTGGAAAGTCCAATGTACATATTTCTAATAAAATTCAGCTGTAATGCTCCATAAAGAGCACTCTGAAGATCAATGTATCTTATAGAGTTCTATAATGAAATTGACGCAACATCTGTTCCACATTTGAACATTTTTGACGGATTATATGGAATATTGGCGCAATGACACTTTGGGAATTAAAATCTGACAATAAGTTAAGATGTAAGAAAAGATAAGTAAGGGATGTAGGTTCACAGAAAGGCCTATTTTGTGATACAAGAACATAACGCATTCTATTTAGGCAGAAATGTACAAAAATAATGAGGCTAAATAAAATGAATAGTTAAAAGTTATTATTTAAATTTCCAGTACATAAATGAATATATTACAAAGCCGGCATAAAAGAACATGCTCCTGAAGGTAGCAGTAGCAAAGCGAAACAGCCAGAAAATCAGGAGTGTAAGGATACTATAATATAGTAATAATAATAATAATAATAATAATTATTATTATTATTATTATTCTTAACTAACCCCCAGCAAATCCAACCCTTCTCACTGATATAATCGCGAGGTAGACTCTAAGTACATCTCGAGAGTCGAAAACGACGTTAAATCGAGAATATCTAATGCTCACATAGCATCAACAAATTGCTGACAATGGATTGTAATCTTTTGGTGAATACATTTAACTACAGTAAATGATTTGGTATGGGACAGAGAGGAGTGGAAAAGATATGTTGATATCCCTACCCTAGCTAAACTGGTGTTGAAATGAAGATAATGAAGATGACGATGTTGAATACGACTGAGAGTAATTATCAGACAGCAGTTATCACAAAACGTTATTTTCATCATCACCATCGAAATCTTTTCTTGAATCTCAGTTTAACTAGGGTGTAACTAGGATACGAATACTCCATTCATTAAAAAAACTGTAGCAATTTCAGGAGCCTAGGCCCTCGCCATCCAAATGCCCTTTCTGACGTTGATTTTGATCTTAGTGCTTTATTACAAAACTTTCCGTATTTAATTTCTATCAGTCTACTTTCTATTTCGCTTGCAAGGTGAGGTCTATCAAAACTCATTACATTACTCTAATCATAGCATTAAAGCTTACGAAGTGAACATTCTGATGCAACATAAATTATTTATAATACACTGTAATGCAACTCAAAAGTCACAATGAAACAAAACTTCAAACTTAACATTTTTTCGGAACATCTAATAATAGACCAGCCGAAAGCCGTATGTGTCTCGCAAGAAGTGAGATCTCTACGGAAGAGAATGGAAAATCACTCCAAAAACTATAAATACTTTGAGGAAATCATCACGTAAAATGTTCAAGTTAACTTCACTTTATTAATGAGCATAACTCTTAGAATTGATCAGTCGTGTGCTCTTTCTGTGTGCTCTTTTTGTGTCCTGGAGCCGAACCATGACAGAACGATAGATAGTTAGATAGATAGTTAGATTGATATGGGTATCAGCGTTGAATACAAAAAGCAGCAGTTGATGATTAAAGGAAATAGAAGAAGATTATTGCAGTAATCCATTTGAACCGTAAGCAGGGTGACCGTCTTCTTGTTGCCTTCTGCAGAAAAATTGACAATTAAATGTAGATTAGACATTTAAATACCTGTAGTTTAAAATACCTTTTTTTCTTTTTTCATATTGTAAGGGTATGGCTAAGGTGAATGTTAACGTCAGTTTCCTCACTCGAACGTCAGTGAACGAAATATCAAATGAGAAATGCCAGTGACGGGCCAGCCCAGGATTTGAACCCCGCACACACTGATCCTCGGTCGAATATCTTACCGACATCGCAACTGGCTCCAGCCAGTGTTACACACATTACAACCGCATTTGTTACAGCGATTCCTTGCTTTGTGTCTGTTTTTGCTGTGTTTGTAATTTTCTCGTTCCTCTCCATGGTTATTAGTAATCTTTCAAATTGACAGTAAAAAGTAGATTCGACATATAAATTTTTAATAGTTTAGAATATAGAATTTTTTCATTTTTGTATGCTTGCACACGTGACAGCCGTATCTGCTGCAGAGCTTCTTTGGGTAGCTGTTGCTTTAGTAGTTCTAGCTGTTGTTTTAGTAGTTCTAGTTGTTGTTTTTGTAGTTCTAGTTGTTGTTTTAGTAGTTCTAGCTGTTGTTTTAGTAGTTCTAGCTGTTGTTTTAGTAATTCTAGTTGTTGTTTTTGTAGTTCTAGTTGTTGTTTTAGTAGTTCTAGTTATTTCATCTCCATAGTTATTAGTATTCGTTGTCTTTGATAGCGCACTGACTGCAGCTGGAGCGGATTTGGGGGATTTTTTGGGGAGATTTCCACAACCCCTTCCCCACTCCTACACTCGGCTTTGTTTACTATTTGTGTAGTGTTGCCTCTACCTTATATGAACGGTCTATAATAAGGGTTTTTAGGTAAACAGGATTGTTTTCTCAAGGAATGACACCCCTGCCCAGTAAATGTTAGTCGAAGCTGAGGAAGACATAGGGGACTTACCTCGTCATAAGCAGAATCCCCCAAGATTAATGTTATAACAAAAGGAATGTTTTAGATGATTTAAAGATTCACTAGTATTTGGACGTGAAGAGGAAATCGGAAGATAGCGATGAGTAGATGCGATATATTCCATGGACCTGCCATTGTATATAGCGCCTCCATTATTCTCTATTGTGGACCTGCCAGTAGGCTGTGCACTAAGAGAGAGATAATAAGGGTAATAACCTCTCCATCGTGTCCAGCATGGTCTCAGCCTGCGCGGTGAAGGTCTCTAGGACATTGTCAGCTGAGTACATGCCCAGTGGCGAGTTGTACTGGGCCGGCATAAAGACTTTCACCCGTCCCCCGCTGGGGTGTCTGCCTCCTGCTGCATACCTCTTCTGCTGCTCCATCGCCGCTGAACGGGGCGGGGGTAGTCCGGCCTCTCCCGCTGCGGGGCCTGAAAATAATCAGTTTTGTGAATTAGTAAAGTTTAATGATAAATAGTTATAAATTAATAATAGTTAAGTAATTAATTAAATTGTTAAATAGTGAAATTAATCATGAAATTAATAATAATAATTTGTAATATATATACAGTATATAACAATAAATAACAATAATAATAATAATAAAATTTTAATGATAACGATAGTTAGTAAACTAATTAATAGTTATAAATGGTTATAAATGACGCAATCGGTTAATTAATCAGATTATCGAACACTCAGGCACTTAATAAGACGTTCTAGAATCAATCAATCAATCAATTCATCGACGATCCATAGATCAATTCAAAAAGTAGTAGTTTAAGAAATTAAAACATCAAGTAAAATATATCCGTCACATAATTTCTCTGTTCATAATTTTCTTCATTTTAGTTTTATTAATTTTTGCTGCAATTTGCATGTTTAATGTAGGAACTTGTTTGCAGTAATTAAACAAATACATTAGTCTTAGTAAATTCAAAATTGGGACTTTCTATAGCATTGTTCTCTGTTCGATTTTTTATTTGTTTTTTACACTACTCATGCTTTCAAGTTTTATGCGATGTCAGATTTCTTGTAATAGACGAATATATTACACATGCATCATCATCATCATCATCATCATCATCATCATCATCATCACCATCACCATCACCATCACCATCACCATCACCATCACCATCACCATCACCATCATCATCATCATCATCACCATCACCATCATCATCATCATCATCATCATCATCATCATCATCATCATCATCATCATCATCCTCCCTTGTATCCCAGCTCAAGCAGAGTCGTGATGCGAATAGACTGTCTCAAATCCTCATTAATTATTGCACATGTATCAAACAAAATAAAAACAACTCTCTCACTCTCTCGCTTACTGTCACACTTTCCCTCACTCTCACTAACTTTCTCATTTACCCTCACTTTCTTTCGCATAATATCTCACTTAATCCTTCACTTACTCTCTTACTGACTCTCACTTACTCTCTCACTCGCTCACTTTCTCGCTTACTCTCACTCCCTCATTTGCACTTACGCTCTTACTTACACTTACTCTCACTTACTCGCTCATTTATTTACTCACTCTCTCACTCTTTCACTTACTCTCACTCTCACTCTCACTTACTCTCACTCTCACTTACTCTCAGTTTCTCATTTATTCTCACGGGCTCTCTCACTTATTCTCACACTCTCACTCTCACTTACTCTCACATACTCTCTCACTCTCTTTCTCTCACTTACTTTCATGGTGCATGACTGACTGAAGGGCTCGGAAAGATCTTGATTGGCGGTTGGGGGACCCCACGCTTTCCACGTCCTCTGTGTAGGGGGCGTACCGCGCCCAGTCCCCTGCCTGGGGGCCCTGGGAGGCGGGGACACGGCTAGAGCTGTAGTAGGAGGAGGCGGGGGTAGCTGCGGGGTAGGCAGCGAAGTCGTCGACAGGCTGGTAACGAAATGACTGTTGCCTAATTTATGAAACAGTAAAACATGACAAAAGAATTTTAATTTAGGTAGGTGGTAGTGTGTTTAACGTCAAGGTTCAGAAGCACGAGGCTTCTCTTCAAGAAGACTCGACACACTCGAGCTACCGTCACAAAGATTAACTGACAACTGTAGCGTGTAGCGTAAACTACGGATTAGTCATAATTTGGTATACTGTGAGCTTGAATCGCTCTATGGAGTTCTAAGTAGCTGCTCGGCTGCGCCTATCTTTTCAGAAGTTTACGCCGCTGAATAGTTAATAAATAGTTGATAAATAGTTGATATATAGTTAATAAGTAGTTAATAAATAGTTGATAAATAGTTGATATATAGTTAATAAGTAGTTAATAAATAGTTGATAAATAGTTGATATCTAGTTAATAAGTAGTTAATAAATAGTTGATAAATAGTTAATAAGTAGTTAGTAAATAGTTGATAAATAGTTAATAAGTAATTAATAAATAGTTGAAAAGTAGTTTATAAATGGTTGATAAATAATAGAAAAATAGTTGATAATAGTAAATTAATTGGCTTATTAGTTAGTGACGTCCCTGACATCTTCCTTGTATGAGGAAACTGACGTTAAATCTTTATTATTATTATTGTTATTATTATTATGAATTGTTGTTATTATTATTATTATTATTAGTTGATTAATATATAGATATAAGTTACATTTAAACGTCCTATTCGTCGGTCACGGATGACTTGGACAGCAACAACTTACCTGGGAGAACTCGTATCAGGTGAGGGGTATCCATCGAAAGAGTTTGCTTTAACGATCTGACTGTAGGCAAGCTGCAAGAAATCAATCAATCAATCGATCAATCAATCAATCAATCAATGCATATTTTGAATCAATAAATTACTTTCAAAAATATCGAACGAAAGCTAATAACTAATAAACTAAGAACAAAAAGGTAGAAAACCTTTTAACATTCGAAAACAGTGATTGGTGATTGATTGAATAATTGATTGATTTAATTGGTTGAATGATATATATATATATATATATATATATATATATATATATATATATATATATATATATGAAGCTGAGTCCAGTATTTACATTATTAGGACGTCTCCTGGGAACATGCTGGGTCCCGGACATGTCCAGAGGTTGGTAGGACTTGGGATGATCGTATTCCTGCTGGATGACTGGATTAACGGGAACCGAACCCCGGGCCTTCCTGTTTAAACATTTCACAGATCAATAGAACGTTTAATTGATTGACTGAGCTAAATAGGGACAATGATAGAAAATGACATTGCAGATCATACAGCTTTGCAACTGGAATATGGTCTAAATCTAAATGATTGAAAAAGTCAAAAAAAATATAAGATATGGAATAAATTTGAGAATATTTTGCATGCTAGTAATTAAAATGTTAAACTAGTGAGCGCGTATAATTATTATACATGTGTAATAATTATTAATACAGTATATATAGCAAATGTTACAAGCATAACAATAGTACGGTTATGTAGTGCCATTTATTATGCGTGTGACAAACATTAGCAATTTTAGTAATTGGCAACCAATTTATTACCTGTTAACAACTACAATGTCTATTAATATGAATAACGTAAAGAAGTTGTTAGCAAGCCTTGAAACTATTAACAATTTTATTAGCAACAGTTATTGTTAACAAGTATTTCATACGTTAACAAGTATAATAATTGTTAACAAATACAGGAAAAGTTAACGAGTAGGCCTACTCTAAAGGTTAATAAGTTTGACAATTAATTTGCAACTAACTGAGTATATGTTAACAAGAATAACAATTAATAACCTCCGACAATTTCTATAGCAGTGTCATGACCGATGTCCGGTCTTCGAGACCTCTTTACAGGTTCATGAATACAACAATACAATTGTTATAGCAATTAAAATTACTTATTAATTGTTATACAATAGTTATAACAAGAATAACAATTGTTAACCTTTCCACTGTTAATATAACGGAATCCCCAGCCGCATCGATAATGTTCGTGGCTTCCTCTGAGCTCATATTTGTCGTAGATGTGCCATAAATTTCTGTTATCTCATCTCCAGCCTTCAGCCCAATCCTAGCCGCTGGACTTCCTGGTAGTATCTAACCAATCAATTAAAAATTTAAACAATTATAAAATTAATCAATTGCGAGCAGTATTAGATATGAAATCATGGTACCGATTTACAGGTTCATTTGGTAAGATGTATGTATACAATATACATATGTATATATGTATCTATAATACAGTATGTATATATATATATATATATATATATATATATATATATATATATGGCTCACTCATTCTAGTGTTCAGCCAAATGGCAGGTCCAAGCTATATTCATAATCATGGTCTAGTTTCATTCTTCATAAACCTACTCCAAACCATAAACCTTTTGTTATATACAAAAGTCATGCCATCCCAGAAAGTCTCCACCAGTCCCTTACACTTAGCGCGAACTCTGAAAAAAACATTGGCTTCCGAGGAAGGCAACTGGAAACCACCTCGAAATAAATCACGAAATCCTATTTCTTAATCAGATTTCACAGCTTCGTTATAGCAATTCCAGATCCCGACACCTCCGTTTCTTTCTAATTCCTTCAGGTCGACGTTCAATGGGATCACATAGCATCAGCGTAGACGATTAGTTCTCGTAAACAAGAATCTATGGTTCACAGGTTGAAAGCTTTGTTGTATATCTGAGAATGGCGAAACTCACTGAAATGGAACGAAGGGAAGTCAATATATAAGTCGTTGAGGTCAGAATTATTAACAACGAAAACTTATATTGTAAACTTGAAAGCTTTGTTGTATATCTGAGAATGGCGAATCTCACTGAAACGGAACGAAGGAAAGTCAATATATAAGTCGTTGAGGTCAGAATTATTAACAACGAAAACTTATATATCAGTGTCATGGCCGAACTCTGTCTTCGAGACTACTTTAGAGAAAAAGTTCAATAGTAATAATAAACTAAATAACAATTACATTTAAATTAATATCTAAACTAGTAAAAAATGTCTACATATGCGTGAAGCTTTATACTATCCAGCAACACTCGTTCCTATTTTCATATACAAAATACTTTATTTCATAGTATCAAAGATCAATAATAATAATTATTATAATTAATAATATATTAATATATATTATTATACATATGAATTATATAAATAATTATAAATAATAAATAATTATAAATAAATAATAAATAGTAATTATAAATAAATAATAATTATAATTATAAATAAATAATAATAATAATTATAAATAAATAAATAATAAATAATAATAATATATAATAAATAAATAATTATTATAAATAAATATAAATAATTATAAAAATAATTATATATATTAATATATATAATAAAATATATTAATTAATAATATTAATTTTTATAATTAATAATTAATTATAAAAGTATTAATTATTATAATTAATAATTAATTATTATTTCATAGTATCAAAGATATCGTAATCAATAATATAATTGCCCATATCTTTTTAATTTCTGGGCTAATACTGCGGCATTAATACTCGATATTAATGAGCAATGTCATCGGCTGCGAAACGCTGAAAATTATTTAAAGTTCTGTGTGATGGCCCATTTGGTAGCATGTTTGATTGACATGCAAGAGGTTCAGATATCCACCGAGAGAGTGTCTGATAGCGCAATCATGATACAGAAACTTTGACCCAGCTAAGAATTATAAACCTTAGAATTAGGTTTATTACTGGAGCAGATATATATATATATATATATATATATATATATATATATATATATATATATATATATATATATATATAGGTTTAGATGTGTCCAGAGTTCTATGGAAATTCATAAACAAGCCGGTAGTTTCTGGTCTAAACATACGTGTGGTTCAGTTTTGATATGAAATCATTTTTCTTCAATAACCAGGACTGTTTTCTCAGGGAATGACGCCCCTGCTAAGTAAATGTTAGTCGAAGCTGAGGAAGGCGTAGGGGGCCCACCTCGTCATAATCAGAATCCCCCAAGAATATTGGTATATCATAATGTTATGGAAGATTTAAAGAAACACACGTATATGGACATGAAGAGAAAAGCGGAAGATCGAGAAGAGTGGAGGCGTTATGTACCATGGGCCTGCCAGTAGGCAGTACACTAAGATAGAGAGAGAGAGAGAGAGAGAGAGAGAGAGAGAGTATTCTTTACAATGGCATAACTTAAACGCTAGTACTTGTCTATACTTCTTAGTGCTTGTTTTATTTAACCTGATACATACGTAGGCCTATAGGCCTAACTGTTCTGAACGTTCTAGGAAAATACCAAACGGTGATTTCTAAAAACAAATTACAAAACACCGCTAAGACATATCTAATCTCTTGGATAAATGGCTACATGGTTTCGTAGATATATTCAATGGCACGCAACCCATTTCACATTAAACACACATTATTGTGATAAGCGCTTTGCCGTTTTGATATCCAGCACCTTCAGATATTTATAGATTTTAAGTGGATAAGAAGGATATCCATTTTACCAGTTCAGTGTTTGAGTCCAATTCTATAATCTGATCGTCTCCTCACGGAATTTAAATTTTTTAGAAATTTTAAGAGTCTCTCTAGTTTATAACATTTAATTTATAATATTTAGGCAGATGAGGATGTAGTTGTAAAGAGAGTTTGGAGGGAAAAACTGGATGTTAAGCCTGAGAGAGGTAGACCACAATTGACTTGGGATGCGGTAATTAAGAAGGATATGAAAAATGGACATGAAAAATAGGGGATTGTCTGATGATACGGTGTGGGACAGGGAGGACTGGAGAAAGTCTATTCGAATCAATCCCGACCCTGGTTAAATTGGGATTTCAGGGAAGATGATGATGATGAATTTATGATATTTAGCTTTGGAATAATATTAATTCCGAGGTTGTTTTCAATTGCCTTCCTCAGTTCTTGCTCAGTCGTCTTTTACGACGCGTGCAGTTTACAGTTTGTCTATTATTCAGTTATGTGGACACAACACAAGACGAACATTAAAATACAAACATTACATCGAACTTGTAGTTTTTCCAGAGAGAAAACAAACTTTAATTTTTTCTAGACTATGTTTTATGGAAATGTAAGTTTTTCTAGACTAGGAGCAGAATTCTAAAAGTGCAAGTCTATTTGTCAGTATGAGAGAGAGACTCAACATCTGATCAGCCTATCAACAGTTGTACACAATCCCTGACGTGTTGTGGCTTACATGATAAACTAGGACTGAAACGTGTTCCAGTGAAACACGGCCGATAAAAACAACATAGAGCAGATTATAACGATCTGACCTCAAACAACTTTCTGGGGAATCAAAACGACGTCAGAGCGAAATTTGGCAAAATTAATTATCAAACTCAGGATTTGAACCCCGCACATCCTGACAATAAGTCACCGGCTCAGCCCAAATATACAATTTAGACCCAGTAATGCAGAATTATTCATGAATTACGTCATCCGTCTTAAACACAATAACAGGCATTCCGATGTGTGAATCACTCCCAATACTATGCCAGGACTTCAGCCGTAGTTCAAGAATTGATATCCTATTAATAGAACTAAATTCTCTGGAAATTTTTTATCGTGTGACGACTTTGCGAAGTCTGCGTAACATACTCGATCCAGACAATCAACAGGTAAATCAAGCAAATACACAATAAAATGCACATAGTACAAGGCATTACAATTGCAAATAGTCTAACTATTGTATGTAACATTGCTTAAATGTCAAAATCTGATGATCAGTGAGCAGAATTTACAGGAAGGATCTTGCTAAAATATGTGTTTTACGACTCTTGTTATAGCTATCAGGTTTATCACAATGTCTTATAGCGTATGGGTAAAGTCATGAAGTTTTAAATGACAGATCCTGAGGTGAATTGAACCCTCGTGGGTGCGAATCCCAGCCTCACTGATCTGAGAGTAAAATCTCGGACATTCACTGGACTGGTTATACGAAAAATGGTCTAAATTGCCTAACAGTTTAAACATGTGGCATTAAAAGTGATAGATATCAACAGAGTTGATCATGCACTGTAACGCGTATTAATATTTTTTATAAAATGTGAAAGTTCATTCCACAATTTGGGGCCTGCTACGGTAAAAGAATTTTCACCATAAGACACTGTTCGACATTTATGAACAGCGAGTTTACCAGACGCAATGGATCGCAAGTTTTTGCTTACCGAACAGGCACTTATTGGTATACAATAGTCAGAAAACTATGGCGGTGCTGAGTTAGTCAGGCATTTGAACGTGGTCAGGCAGGATTTGAATTCGATGCGTTCTGGAGTTTTAAGTCAATGAAGTTGCTGTAGTAAAGTTGAGGCAGAATGAGAGTGCTTAGCACTCTCATTCTGCCTCAACTTCGTATGCAATACATATTAGTTCTTCGTGCTTAGAACGAAGAACTAATCTTGCAGCGGCATTCTGAATTATTTGCAGCCTATCAATAACAGATTTACTGCAACTTAAGACAGGCTATTACAGCAATCTAGTCTTGAAGAAATGAAGGCATGAACAAGAACTTCGGTAGAATAATCAAACAAACATGGTCTATTACTCCATAACTAACAGGAAGAAGATAAATGCATAGAATGCTGCTCAAAGCTCAAGTTAGAGTCAAAGACAACACCAAGGTTACGAACATTGTTCACAACAGGTACATGAGCTTCACCCAATGCAATCGAGGTTATATTAATTGAAGTTAGTTACTTAGTGGCAACATGTGCTAGCATTGTAATGCCTCCAAAATCTTTACTTCATTCATTCATTCATTCGTTCATTCATTCATTCATTCAACCTTTTTATTTGTTTTCCAAATCATAATAAACATAGGCTGGGCCCCAGAAACTTTAACGAATGGATCAGTCAATTCTTATCCCGACTCTGGTTAAACTGGGATTTAAGGGATGATGATGATGATGATAATGATGATGATGAATAAACGACAACTACAGCATACTTAATTAAGTATGCTGTAGTTGTCGTTTATTCATCATCATCATCATCATAGAAACTAAACATCAGGAAGAGGGTTACCACAATAGAGCCTAAGGTAATACCGTCAGTATAAATTACAAAAAATAACAAATACGTTTACTAATTCTAATTAATTTTACTTTTTTATCTCTTACTTTACTAATTACATTTACTTTACTTTTACATTACATTACATTTACATTTACATTACAAATACACTGAAATTTAAAAAGTAACTAAATACTCATTTATTGATCTAAAACAATAAAAACTATCAACTCTAGATTTATTAACTGTTAAGAATTGGTTATATAATGCAGGTATATAATTATGTTTTAATTTAAATATGAATAACACAGTACAGTAAAAATTGATATCTGACAACTTCAGCAAAGAGTGATCTTTAAATATTGGAGAAGTATGTGATAGTTCTCGTACTTCGAAGGAGAACTACACATTTGTCAAGTAAAAAATATTAATTTAAAATATGAGGTAGTTGGCCAAATTCTTTCTTTAAATTATACGCTATATTTTTCTTTAAATGACAGTAAATAGGTTTCCTCAAAATACAGAATTCGAATTGGAAAGGCAAGAAAACAGATCATAGGTCCTTTGTTGCTTCAACTCTGCCTCGAGTTAACTTTGCCTGTCTAAAAAGTTTTCCAGCAGATAGATCTACCGGAAGGAAGTGAAATGGAAAAACAATCCAGTCCGTAGTTCGTGTGGGTGCACATATTGGAACTAAGTAAATGCCTTATGCATTAGTTCATTATTAACACAAATAAACAATTTCTTGAGTTTCTCAATCGAATCAATAGCACGAAGGTTCCTGGATAGGTGTACAAGCAAACCAAATTGGGTTCTTCCGTTAGCTAAATGCTACAAAATGTTTTATAAATTAATGATTTAAACATATATACTATAATATGTTTTCTCATATTTTACATATTTTGCACATGCTGAACAAAAATGGACTGGTAAAAAAGCTGGTAAAGCTAATGTTAACGTCAGTTTCCTCACTCCGCGAGCCCAGGATTTGAACCCCGCACATACTGATCCGCGATCGAAAAACTTACCGACATAGCCAATGGCTCTAGCCAGTATCGATGTCGTGTAGTTTGTAATAAAATGCAGAATATTGAGAGATGAAATAAGATCATACGATTAGGCCTACTCAGTTTTAAAAGTTCTTTTGAAATTTCACAATTTCTACGGCAATATATTAGAAATAAAATTAAATAAAACAAAACAATAACATAAAAACTTGCAAAAACAAATTTAAAACTTTGTTCAAACTTTGAGTGATGAATTTTTTAAGAAACTAATTAGGGGGCCTAATTGAATTGTTAAATCATAATAGTTAGTTAAACTGTTAGCTAATTAAGTAAATTTTAGGTTAAGTATTTCATTGGTCACAACGTTACAACCTAAATGTAGCACAGTCTTGAAAAATCAAAATTTCGTCTTAACACATAAGAAGCAAATTATTTCAATTTGCATAATTAATTCTTGCTCACAGTGATTTGGTTTAGTTAAATTTTTAATAATAGTAAAATTATTAATGATATTAAAATAAATGCAATTGGTTTTCACTAATCACTAGGAAGAGCTCTTGGTTATCATTAAGAATATCGAAACAGAAAGTGTTTAACGGGATATTTTTACTTAAGAGAGAATAAATCAATAGTATTTTCAAAATAAGCTAAAAGAAACTGAAATATATAGACATTGTATACATAATAGATGCATATATATATATATATATATATATATATATATATATATATATATATATATATTTCCTATTATATATATATATATATATAGATATATATTATATATATATATATATATAATATATATATATATATATTATATATATATATATAGATATATATATATACCTGTAGTATACAGTTATATAATCTATATATATATATGTATATATATATATATAGATATATATATATACAGTATATATATATATATATATATATATATATATATATATAGTGCATAACATTATACATTGATATATAAACTAAATAAAGAAAAATAATAAAATAAATCGCTAAACTAATAATTCAAAATTCTTATTTCATATATAAGTCTCACCCTGTTTATAAGAAGGGGCTCCCCCGCCCCTCCCTGTAGTCTGAAACCCCAGGCCTGGCTCAAATCCTGCCTCACCAGCTGAGCCTTTAGGACGTCTATCTCTCCCATGACTCCACTTTTTCCTCGTATCCTGTTTCTATCTTATAAGTGGAAGAGAATCAAAATGTTTTATAGTATTCGTCGTTTTCTATTCAGACGGAATAGGAAACAGATCAGATTTTAAATGTATATCGATCACTTTCGTTCGATCAGCTTTATTTAGTAGGCCTACATTTAAATTTCTTGACTTTGTTATTCTGTAGATCTGCGCATTTAGTTCAAGTATATTGATTATTTTAATAGTCACAGTGGATACAGTAGGCCCAGTAGGCACATTAGGCACAGTAGGCACAGTAGGCCCAGTAGGCACATTAGGCACAGTGGGTAACATAAATAAGTAAAACTTAACGTACGCTTATTTTTTACCGCAAGTGTTCTATAAGAGACGACCAAACCGAGAATTGAGAGAGATAAAGAGAGAGAGAGAGAGAGAAAACTATGTTTATTTCAATACACTCAAAATATACAGTGACATACACAAACGAGGCCGTCAAAGAGGTCACAAGTAACCTATCTAGTTGACTACCCTTCAGGCATAGAAATTGAAAAATAGCTAGGCAATTGAATCCGTGACCTCCAGTTGGTCAGTCACACACGATGTCACTGAGTCACCCAACTTGTTCTCATCATCATCTTCCTTGAATCCCAGTTTAGCTATGGTAGTGAAAGAGTAACGATTGTGCATCATAAAAAATAACTATGCAAAACTTATAACGAGAGAGGTAGAGACCGCAATTGCCGTGGGTTTCGGTGATAAAGAAATTTAAAAGGACATGAAAAAAGGAGATTGACTGCTGATATGATGTGGGACAGAGACGAGTGGAGAAGGTCTATTCGTATCCCGACGCTGGTTAAACTTGGATTAATGGGAAGATGATGATGATGATCATAACAAATAAAAAATGTATAATAATAATAAACTAGTCATTAATAATCATGATGATGGTCATCTCTGATGATATATAATCAAACCTAAATAATATCATAGACATATTATCATAGTCGCCTAACCATGGTACCAGTCCTGAGAATATCTGAGCTATTACTCTCTGATAAGCTCGACCGGAAATCGAACCCACACTTCACATCACGATCAGTCATATATAATTTCTTGACTACAGTTTTACGTCCGCAAACTTATCAAAATATGATATCGAATCTATACGCTGTAAAGACGCTAACGGTAAAGCCGATGTTAACGACAGTTTCATCGCTCGAAAGCGATATTAGTGACGGGAGAGCCCAGGATATTTAGCAAGTAAATATTATCCTACTAAACTGTGCAGTGTCTAACATGATTCAGAACTAACGCAGCTAAGGTGTTTATTTTTCGAGTGCGTTCATCTTCAGAACTTAATTCACTTCTGCAATCATGGGCGCTTAGATGTTGTTTACAAATCCACGCACACGCTACCAGCTGTCTGACCAAGCACACTTGCCTCAGCTCTTCTCTCACTCTCTTTCTCTCTTTTACTCTCTCTCTCTATCTCTTTCTCTCTCTTTCTTTCTCTCTCTTTTTGTCTCTCTCTTTCTCTCTCTCACTGTCTCTCTCATTTACTCTCTCTCTCTCTCTCTCTCTCTCTCTTTCTCTCCGCCTCCCTCTCGCTCTCTCTCTGCCACTTTCTCGCTCTCTCTCACTGCCATTCTCCCTCTTTCACACTCACACTCTCACACACACACACACAAACACACACACACACACACACACACACACACACAAGCAGAAGTGCAAATGCGCACACACATATGAACGCCTTGGGTTTGCAAAGCGTTCGTTGCAACACTTGCCGTAATATAAACCCCCGGCGGTTATCTTACCTCTCGGCAGGGGCTCAAGACAGAAATTAATAAATAGGGTTGAAAACTTCTTATTACAGTGTTATTGACTATTTCCTCCCCCCTATGCCCAGATTTATGAAAATTGACTCAGTTAAAACTGAGTCTCTTTTAATCGACTGATCAAAAATCACTTATTAAACTAAGGTTATCGCCACCCTAGATAACATCTAGCACTGTAGAATCAAAATCAAACCGATTAGCAGAAGAAACAAAACAAGAAGAAACAAAAACAAACGGCCAACTTTCGATAAATATGTATCAGGAAAATCATCCCAATGACTAGTAATAAAAGTAATAGCTAACTGTCGTCGGTTAAATTTAAGGATTTCAATTTCAATTTCAATTTAAAAATATAAATATTCAACTGAAAAATCTGTGTATGAGCGTGATAGAGCATGCTATGTGATATGCTATGATGTGCTAAGTGAAGTAATTGTGCCAAGTGAAATGCTATGTGATATGATGTGCTATGTGATATGATGTGCTATGTGATATGCTATGCTAAGTGATGTGCTATGTGATATGATGTGCTAAGTGAAGTAATTGTGCTAAGTGATATGCTATGTGATATGCTAACGTTTGTTAACTATTGTTAATGAGTGTTAATGATTAATAGTTTAGTTATCACTCGAATCAAAGTTTACTTTTATTTACTTTGAGTGTAACATAACTCAGTCATAAATATTTAGAAGAAAAATTAAATTTTTTAATTTAAATTTTTAATTCAATTACAATTTAAGGATTCCATCCCCCGATTCCTCCATGTTATGCTGCAGAGTATCTGGACTTAGCGGAACTGGATCAAGCTTTCCACCGGATACACAACATTAGTACTGATGGAGCAATAGCTGTAGCTATCCGCAGAACTCTGCTAGGCTGCTGCGAACAATTGCAAGTTTAATGTCGTTTAGAGGAGGAGGAGGGGAATAGTCAGAGAGAGAGAGAGAGAGAGAGAGAGAGAGAGAGAGAGAGAGAAAGAGAGAGCTCCTTTTGCTGCATTTGATGAGTAGGCTATTTTCTTAAATTGTATTATTTAATACATTTTATTCAATTCATTTCACTAGTTATTTTAATTTAAATTACATTGGGAATATAACCTCTAATCTAGTATGCCCGTATAGTTACAGTAAAGAGTTTGGATTTAGCTCAGTCGTTTAAGGTGCGCTTCAATAACCGAAGTTAACCTTTCATCGAGCCCGATTAGTGCATGGATGGGTGACCACCTTGGAAGGCCGAGTGTTGACAGCTCAGAATGAAAAATCTCCTAGGTCCCCAGAGCACAGGTTCAATGTACATAACACAGGACGTGCTCAGACGAAATATTTCACTTCGTAAACACTACTATTTCGGCAGAATGGAACCTACCAGTCGGCCGAATTCTTTTAAAAAAAGAATCTCGTCCACACTCGTTTTAATATCAGCTATAATTGAACGAGTTCGACAAACGCTAACGCTAACGAATTTGTAACAAATGGAAGTCGGTTCACGAGCTAGCTCTAAACGCCCTTGGCTGTTAAGTAGGCAGCCGATAGGGCTCTATAGCAGAGAAAATAAACAACATCGACGCTAACAGTTTAACGTCTGATTTATCACCACAAAAGTGCAGTCATGGACGAATCCGAGCAACACCAGAGCCCGTGGATGATGATTGGAAAAATAAATCTACCTAATGGGACATCTGATTAATCAATCAGTCAAATGATTGCAACGCATATTTTCCATATACTCATTAATGTTGTTGGAGTTTTGAGAAATTAGCTAAATTTTAACAGATTCTCTCTCTCTCTCTCTCTCTCACGCCGCTGCGCCGTCGTCGCTGCGCCACCGCCGCAAAAAACCGGATTAACTGCGGATTATCCCGTTAGTGAATACGGGTAAGTGGAATTGGGGCCTCGGTGAACTTTTAAATGCACGATTATGTATGATAATTCGCTGAATTGCCTGACAGAGAGCACGGAAGAGGTAAGGAGGTACGTCGGCTATAAACGGCTCACAAACCTTTCAAGGCCTCATTCATTCACCAGACTAATGCGTTCAGTATCTTCCTATGTAGTCATTAAATATCGACCTGGTTTCAAACTTTCGTTAACCTTACAGTATCTCCTAGGACTCCTATCCAAACCCTAATCCTAAACCCTAATACGTACCTTTAAAGTGAATACTCTCTTCTCTCTTCAGTGCACTGCCAAGTGGCAGTTTCAAGGTACATATTCATACTCAAAGTCTGTTTTCTCGCTACATAAGAGCACTCCTTAGATCAACAAGTTAACCCCTTCACAAAGTCTATGCCTTATCCATACCTTATGTAACCTATAGCTTTGGAAAAAAGAGGCTTCTGAGGTGGTTTCCCGTTGCCTTTCTCAGAATAAACGTAGCTTTGCGAAAATAATGAATAGCGTAAAATTGTACATTTAATCTGAGAACAGGTCGCTTTTTAATAATTGTTTCTAGTCTACTTCGTTCGTCCATTAATCACGTGATGTGCGCTGTTATAATTGGAGCAGATAATTAAGTTTTATGAGCTCCACGGCTGATAGATCGTAACAGTTTTCCATTGAAGTCACTGCGCGATTCCGATATAATTCATGGAAATTTGCAGTGAATCTAGACCAATGGATTATACTAAGATCCTAATAATAATTTGAAATCTTAACAGACAACTCACATGCCACTCGAGACTCTAGCCCTACTCTCTACGCAAGTGCGCTATTTACTCGACCATCATGATGCTACGACCAGATCTGTTTCCATTAGACTTGCAGTTGTTAACCGGTTAGTTGTTAAACCATTGTTTACAATATAACTGTTTACGATCTACAAGTAGTCTGCCCTGGAAGCAGCAGCTGCAGCAGCAAGTGGCTGAAGTGGGGGGGAGGCGAATTCAGTTCCATTAGCTCTCCTTTTTTCTGAAGGAGTTTCCCTTCATTGAGGCCCGTATTATAGATACCAAGGGCTTGCAAAGGTTAAAGGTTAGACAATTCGACTAGATCTAAATTTCAATTTTAACCTCTGGGAGAAACAGCAGCAGTACAGCAGCTGTTTCTGTATAGCAGTACAGCAGTTGTTTCTGTATAGCAGCAGCGTAGCAGCTGTTTCTGTATAGCAGCTGCATATGTGCAGCAGTATAGCAGTTGTTTCTGTATAGCAGCAGTACAGGTACTGCTTGGTACAGGTGTAGCAGTACAGCAGCTGTTCCAGTGCAGCAGCTGTACAGGTGTTGTAGTACAGCAGCTGTTACAGTAGAGCATCTGTTGCAGTACAGCAGCTGTTGCAGTACAGCAGCTGTTACAGTACAGCAGCTGTTACAGTACAGCAGCAGTTGCAGTACAGCAGCTGTTTCAGTACAGAAGCTGTTGCAGCAGTACAGCAGCTGTTGCAGCAGTACAGCAGCTGTTGCAGTAGAGAGGAGAGAGAGATGTTAGAGTCTTCGGGACTTTGTGTCCTTTTCATTTCAGGTGAATTGGTGTATTTTGTGAGACTTTTCTAGCTCTATTGAGTTAAATGATTGAATCATTTAAATAAAATAAATAAATTGCGATTGAGAGAGTGCGAGAGAGAATGAGTTAAAGGAAGAACAAACAAACCATATTTAACAATTATTTAATGAACAACTCTGTACATACAGAATACATGCTGCCTTGCATCAGTAATATTTACTGCACGAGAGTTTAAATCAACGCATACACAATACACTCCCCCCCCCATCTCACCCACAAGTTAAATTCTCTGTGCTGTGAATAAGTATCAACTATCTTTACAACTATTAAGTTATATAATGAATTTATAAATATCTATCACCCTTGATGATGAGTTATCCGTTCAGTCGAAGCCGACTCTTGGACACTTTATGAACTATCTGTTCCATGTATCACGATTTCTTACCGCCTCCCTCAAATCCGCTATGCTGGTGTTGAGGTCAAATTCTACAGTATCAAGCCAACGCGTTCTTTGACGACCTTTCCTCCTTTTTCCACTGACCTGTCCTAGCATAATTGACTTCTCAATTGAACTCGCTGGCATGACATGTCCAAATTATGACAACCTTTGCTATGTGATCTTCCCTTCAAGAGAAATACTTGGTTTTATGCGATCTAGCACATCTCTCTATTGTTAACTTTAGCCGTCCACGGGACTCGTAACACCAGTCTAAATTATGTTATATGTAAACAAATATAAACTGTCTTTATAACATCTACGTTATATCTAAAAATAAGAATTTATTCACCCTTTAATTTTATTCATCATCATCTTCTTCTTCCCTTCCACCCTTTAATTTTCTTATCTATGAATAAATATAAACTACCCGTACACTTAAGTACTACCCTGAACTTAAGTTACATTATTTGGGCTTAAATATCTCACCTACATTACACCACCCATAAACTATATTATCAGTGAATAAATAACAACCAATCTCAAGTTATTACAGTACATACCAACCAGCTGATCAGCGCATACACGTCACGCCTATGTCAAGAAAACCACACAACAACAACACAGTCAAATTCTGCTTGGGACGTCCCTGACATTCTGATTAGAAACTAACGCCAAATATTCATTAGTTTCTCGACACTATAACAAGCATTTACTGATCGATTATTAAATAACATCTTTCCTTAGTATCGCAGTGAGTTTTACGTCTATTTCCTCATATCAGGCTGTTGTCAGGGACGTCATGTATGTTGTTATGTTGCCAGTGACACGTAAATATGGTATAAGATAAAATAAAGAAGTACTGTTAATCTCCAACATTAACTATTGTTATTAGTTTTACATGATTTCTGATAAAACCGTTAAAAATGTATTAATATATATTTATCAAAATTTGCCAACATGATCTCGGCAACAAGTCAACATTTATCCCCCATTTTCAGTCAATTCGCGACAACAACAACAACATTGTAAAATAGCAACATTTTCTAAACATAAAACACTACAAATTAGCGACGCTATAGCGTGATTCACACATCATACGTACTATAACAACATACATCAATTCAATAATACGGACTGCATACTGCACGATTTTCAATTTAGAATTTAATTAAATACAGGATTTATTAAATACAATAAAATTTAATCAAGGTAAATTAATTTAGTTAAAGGTGATTTAAGTCAATCCAGAATTTGCGCCCACTATAAATAAATTACGCTATTACTACAACTTTGGGGGCGCCATAGCCGCAGCCTTTGCTAAAACATTCACATTAATTATAAAATCTCTCGAACGTTTAATATCTGAATTCGCCGAACGCTCAACATAACAAAATAAGCTGATCTAGTACGTGTTACCAAACATGGTTCTCCAAATGCCAAAGAAGAGGCAACCAATTTCTAATAACCCAATGACCGCTAAAATATGGTTAATTAATCAATCAGCCTTTTATACAGTGCAGCCCCCAGCAAGTAAGAGAAAAGCTCAATGAGCAACTGAAATAAATAAGTTTGTCAGTTAATTCTTAAGCAATCAGTCAACTCTACAACAGTCAATCAATCAATACATCAATCGATTAGTTAGCCAATAAATATCTAGATACAATAAATATATAGCTATTTCAATGCTATTTCGTGATTTCATTAAAAAATAATTGATGCAGAGTTGTTCTGTACATTTCTAGAATTACATTTAACACCACTACATTAGCGAAAAATATAATATTGAATGGTTTTTAGACAAGAATGCTAATAAATTTAAATTACAAATTATTGTAAACTCATCTTAAATAATACATTGCAATTATAAATAAGACAATTCGTTTAAAATAAATTTAAATTATAAATTCGAAGATTTTTCTTATATAATAAATAAATTATAAAATTTATCCTAAATAGTTTCTTGCTCAAATGCAACGTTTTTTCTGTAACAATTTTCATCGTTTGGTAGTCAGATACTGAGAGCTTCTGCTTTTACTAATGACAAGCCAGCAAACACACTTCACTACTATAATCACTATGCGTAGACTGTCCAAATAATATCTTCCCCCAAGAATCCACAAATTCCCCCTCCCCTGAACCAAAATTCCGTAAAAATTACTGCCCCAATGTCACTGTCATTAAGCTCAGCTCTTCTTACTCGAAAATTAACCCCAAAAGCACATGATACAGAGTACCACTTCTCAGAGAAATTTGTAAAACACATCGCACATCCCGACATGATAAATCAACTCCACACTGTAGCGACTCAAACCAATATGGCTGCTACACCAGTTGTGTACCAACTGGCAAAGCCTCTTAACCATCTAGCAGTTCAATTGACTTATTTCATTTCAGTCGATGTTGTAATGCATAGATATTCTGAAATATTTAGACTCTGTGCTGAGTCGGTAGCACATTGGAAGGTTGTTCGACAGAGGGTCAGTAGGGGCAGAGTTCAAATCCAGTCCCTGCACCGGCATTGACTTACTTTCGAGACAGAAAAAGTTCAACTCGGTTTTTGGCTTTGGGTTTTAGCCCATAACAATGTAAGGGCACTTAACATTTATTTATCTAATGACTTACCACACGATGATCCGACACAATTAATCAGATATTTCAATGATATATTATATGATCTCATATTTGACGTCCCTGACATCATCCCTGGATGAAGAAACAGACGTTAAACCTTTATTATTATTATTATTAATGATCGCAGCATAGAACTAATATAATCCAAGCATTTTTAATTTGAGCTTGCACTCGTATAGTGACACATAGCTATTCTAATTGCATCTAAGTCGCTACAACGTAAACCATTAACAAGCAATAAGATGACAATTTTGTATCTCATCATGAAGTAACTAATCCATTGGATAAATATATATATATATAGACAAAATATACAAGTATACATATAAATAAACAATACTATTCGTAAAATATACACACAAAAAGAACTATATCATCCCAGTCATACAACTATGAGGACAAATAGCAGAACCAGTGTTTAGCTATAGGAAGTCGAGAATAAACCAGTCAAAAATGTTACCAGGGCTTGAAAGAGACGACCAATCGAAGCAGAACATGCATTCATGCCTACACAACAATGCAAGTAAACATAGAGCATTTGTTTAACAGATGACACATGAGAATAAATCCACCAAAAATCGAATGGTCTCGTAAGAGTTGAACAGCGCAGATGCTGCAGAGAGGAGATTTAGTATCAGAGGTTATAGATGTTATGATCCCGGTGGAAACTTGAGAAAGTGGTCGAGCACATTCCAAACAAGGAACAGTTCTGCGTGCTACCATTTGACTCTTACTCTACGTAGGGGCGTCTTCGACGTATAAGCGAAGACTCGGTTTGCTTCACGAAATTCTCCAGGGAGTAGCTGAAAATCTAACTTACGGGGTACCGCACTATACTAAGTTGCGTTTTGCATCATAGGCCATAGGGGGGGGGGGGGGGGGCGCCCCTAACTCTACGCCTTTTTCAGCTGATCTCTATATACAACTACATCGCGACATTTTGCATAGAGCGATGTTTTAGAAATACACTTAGTCACTGATGGCATATAAAACGGTTACTAGAGCAGTCAGTTCAGTATACACTCAATCAAATATCATCAGTTCCTTTCGCTTACCTAATACCATTCCGCAATAAAACAAATCGGTCAACATGACTTCAGTTCGTAGACGCCGCGTTTTCATATTTTCATTTTGCTTATTAATTTTACTTTCACAGAAAGATTTAGCTTTAATATTTTACATTAAACATTAATTTTGCGCCGGAAATTAATACGTCAAAAATCCAACGTACTTCAACCAATCCTATCAAGGGAGAGATAAATTTCCTTCAATCATTCTTTAAAATCATTGCAATCAACAGGTGGCGACCACAATTATTCGAAATGGAGTTTGTGACAATCCCGATCCGAAGGCCAGATCACGGGCATCATTATTTTATCTTAACAAATTTAAAATGTAAATTTTTAATTCGATTACATGCAACAAATCAATCATCGCTGGGCCAGACCCTCTTTTCCAGAATAAATTACAATAAATTACAGAATTCCTACAATATTTCCATTACCATCAATCTGGATCAGATATTACAATTTTTCAGTAGACTGGACGGGGAAATTGACCCCCAGTGGTATTCCTGTATCATTGCTTACCAGTGAATTGAATACTAAAAACCCTGTTATAATGGCTCTTCAGTTTCGACATCCCCTCGCGCATTTCACATTTGAGGAATCCCGTCTAAAATTCATCCGCACAACTAAAATTCTCAAAACCAGTAAAACGCGTCTTGAACATGCTGAATCGGCGAATACGTCGCAATGTAGAGTCCACGACTTCGCCCATCTGCAATTTCCTCCTCGGTCGATGAACCCCTCTCCCCACGCCCCATTTCAGGACGTCAGTGGGATCATCTTTGGCAGAGAAGACGAACAATAAACTCGCTACAGCAGAATTATCTCTAGATTTCACGCAAGCGACTGATCAGCGTGGAGCCTCACCAGACGCTGTTGAACGCCGGACCCTTGCTGATCGTTATGTCGCCGTACGGCTCCGGCTGGTGAATGTCTATTGCCTGCAGCTTCTTCATGACGAGGAACGTGTAGAACTTGGACGCTGCCTGTTTGCGAGTGCTCCGGTGGACCATCTCTCGATACGTCACCGTTTCCTGCCGAATGAGAACCTTGTTGAGAACGGTACGCATCTGCTGCGACCTCTTGTTCCATCTTCTCTCCTCCGCTTGCTCCTCCCCCTCTCCCTCAACCTGTCCATCAAATACAGAAATCCAATAGACTCCTACTAATACTAGTAGACCACTGATACACTCGTCCCTGACATCAGCCTCGTATGAGGAAACGGACGTTAAACCTTTACTATTATTTATTATCATTATTACTACATTTTCTTTGTTCTTGTCTATTTCTTTGTGTTTTTGGGAATTATAGAGAATTTTTTTTTTTTTAAATTTATTTATTGTTCGCATAGTTACACACATGACATACCGCCTGTGCTACATAGTTTCCTTTCGTGGTTTCTGTTTTTGTAGTTTTCGTTATTTCCTCCATTCCTCTCCATGGTTATTAGTAGTCGTTGCCTTTTGTTTGCGCATCAATTGCAGCGGATTTAAGAATAACCTTCCAACACACTAGGGATTTTTTCTTTCAAAGCTGTCAACACTTGGTCTTCCAAGGTGGTCGCCCACAAAGTACTAACCGGGGCGATGGAGCTTAACTTCGTTCAACTGACGCGAAGCTTAACCGAGTGCGTTAATCCCCGCCCCTATTCTATGAGAAGACCTTAGCTATCATTAAAGTATTCTCAAAGATTGACTATACAGACTGAGTCAGACAGACTTGAGTAATGGAATAATTGCCTGATTAATAAAAGTTCCAGAGATTTAACTAAAAGTAAAGTAAACAAGCATTATAGTGAAATGATCAACTATGTTGATATCTATCACTTTTTAAAACCACATGTTTAAACCACTAGGCAATTCATTCCATTTTCTGTATAACCAGTCCAGTGAATGTCCGAGATTTTACTCTCAGGTCAGCGCGGCTGGGATTCGAACCCACGAGGGTTCAAATCACCTCAGGATCTGTCATTTAAAACTTCATGACGTTACCCCTGCGCTATTAAGACATTTATGACGGAATCATTAGTTGGACAGATGTATATCTGTCCAACTAATGGACTCCTACACAATATAGCACGTTCCTACAAAAATTATTAATATATTATCAACAACATGTAATGTTTTACATATTATTCATTAATAACATAATAATATTTTTTTGTAGAGTAAATCAGTATCATTACAATTAGAATTCCTACAGTACTAACTTACTGATTGATTGATTGATTCAATAATTAACTCACAGGTTCAAGGGCTTCCTCCTCTTCCTCCTCTCTTTCGCTCATATCATTTTCCACGTAATCATCGTCGTAGTCATCGTATCCGCCCCCTACATCATCATTATCATCATCAGAACCCCCGCCCCCTCCCGCGTAGGGTGGTAACGAAGGAAGGGAATTGGCGGGGGAGTGCGGCTGAGCTTGCGTTGGCCCCCTGTCGTCGAAATGTGACGATGGAGCGGGGGGCGACGCAATCTGAGGTAACTCTCCCCCAGGATGTTCCGGAAACTCTTGGAGGGGGTGAAGGGAGTGGGGCGGAGAGGTTAATCGAGGGAGATACTGAGAAGGGGTGCCGGGGGGGAGGGTGGAGTCTGTCGTGAGGTCAGGCGGGGCTAGAGAGGGGCGCGTGGGCGTGTCTAGTAGGTCCTCTGACATCAGCGACGGCATTTCATTGGCTGCTAGAGGTAACAGCGGCATGTCGTTCACTGGTCAAACAAAATATTCAATAAATACAGATATTATATAATAATAATCATGTCATTACACAAATATTTAATAAATAAATGTTTATCATGTCATTACACAAATATTTAATAAATAAATGTTTATCATGTCATTACACAAATATTTAATAAATAAATGTTTATCATGTCATTACACAAATATTTAATAAATAAATGTTTATCATGTCATTACACAAATATTTAATAAATAAATGTATCATGTCATTAGCTGAGCATTTAATAGATTAAATATCATTAGCTGAGCACTTAAAAAATTAAATATCACTAGCTCAGGACTTAATAGCTTAGATTTAATTAGCTGAGCACTTAATTGATTGATCTTGTCTCAATAGTGCTCGATGTTGTCATTGATAACTGTAGAACTAATTGTTGCTGCTATTATAATTATTATTATTATTACAATTATTAATATTATTATTATTACTCACCCGCAGACAATCTCTCCCGCTCATCCTCGGGGTCTAGACTGGGCGTCTCTGCTGACACAAGATTGGACTCGTTTATTGCGCTCTCGTCAATCAACGGTGCTGCTGCCGCGGTCGTGTTTCTCCTCCGCACTCTTTCCTTTGGCTCAGCCGGCACGGCTACAGCCGCTGCGGCCTCCGTGGAGGATTTGGTTATGAGATTCTGAGAGAACAGCTGCAGTATCAATAAATAAATTAATAAATCAATTAATCAACCAGTACAGTCAGTAAACCAATCTAATAAATCAGAAAATTTTCTGTACATAGTGCCATATTATTAGGCCTCTGTAAGTCACACCTCAGAAGACTAAGTGCTTAAACAGCATTTAAATATCCACACTGGATGCTGATGCAAACATCAGACACAAACAGCAGAGAACAAATAAAAACAATACAATTTTAAAATGTATTGTTTGGATACAATATAAAAATAGTATCCAAACAAACGTCAGAAAGGGCATTTGATTGGCGAGAGCCTAGGCTACAGATATTGCTGCAAAAATTTAAAAGAATGAAATAGTACAGGCATATTGTGATATGGAGTGGGACAGACAGGATTGGAGGTCTGCTCATATCCTGACCCTGGTTAAACAGGGATTCTAGGGAAGATGATGAAGACGATGGTATTACAAGTAAAAACATATATAACAGAATGTATATTAAAGAACACAAATGGCTACGTCGCAAACCTTGGAAACTCTCTTGCACACGATTGGCCGCCCGGGAAATGCAAACAGTTTCTCTACGCCTCCCGTCTCCTTCCAGTGCATAAGTTTTTTTGTGGGCGGAGCCAGGTCGAGCGTGGTGACTATGTCCGACGAATCAGAGAGCTGAAGCTTCATCGTCTCGCTAGCAATAGCCTTCTGCTCATCTATCACCAGCTTCCTCTTCTTGCGTATCTTCCTCTCCGTTCCTAAAATCAATCAATCACATCAATCAAGATAGATCAATCAAAATCAATATAAATCAATCAATCATATCAATCAAACAATCATATCAATTAAGATATACCAAAGAAAATCAATCAATCACGCTCTATCATATCGATCAAGACAAATCAATTAAAATCAATCAAATCAGATTCAGTTATTTCAATCAAGATAGATCAAATAAAATCAATCAGATGCTATCATATCAATCCAGACAAATCAATCAATCAGACTGTATCATATCAATTAAGGCAGATCATCATCATCATCTTCCCTTAAATCCCAGCTTAACCAAGATCGGGAGATCAATTAAGACAGATCAATTGAAATAAATCATTCAATATAATTCAAAAGAATCTATATTATAAATCAAAAACAGACAACCAATATAAATCAAAATAAAATTATATCAATCTGAAATATTCAATTTTAATTAATTAATTAACTTTAATTAAATCTTCAATCAAAATTAATTAAGCAATTAAAATGAATTAAGCAGTCAACAATTAATTGATAGCAAAATTCACTTCAATCATTTTGTCATTTTGCACGTAATGATTTTGAAATAAACCACTCTAACAGTATATAATATTACATACAGCATTTTACGATCGATCGTCACTGACATCGCCCGTCACTGACGTCGCTTTCGAGTGAGGAAACTGACGTTAACAGTAGGATTTTTACAGCTAGACAATCGTTATTCTAACCGACAGTATTGACGTCTATAGGCTCGAGGGCAAACGCCTCCTGATCATCCCCTAGCAACGTCGTCTGCTCCCCGGGATAGCCCGGAACCGGCCCTTCGTTCCCCGGGTACCCCGCCATCATATCCGGCTGCACAGAGCCAGGCGGCTCAAGGAGAAAGCCACCATCGGTTGGAGGTCTAACCGGAGAGAGGAGTCTTGGCGGAGAAAGTAGCCGTGCCGGAGAAAGTAGCCTCGCCGGAGAAAGTACATCCTGGTGGATTTCCTTGAATCCCTCCATGGGCCCGGTGGTGTCCATCCCGTCCAATAAGAGCGTGGGGGGCTCAGGGGCGTGGGATGTGGAGGGGAGGGGGGCGTGAGCGTCGAAGTCGTTGAATATGTCTGCGGTGCCTCGAGCGACGTCTTCTGACGACAACAGCGGCGGTACCATAGGCTCCAGGTCCTGAGCGAATGGGTCGACTGTAGTGTGATCAATCAATCAATCAATCATTTAATAATTATTATTCAATTAACAATAGCCGACTGTAGCATGATCAATCAAAATTAATTAATCAGTTGATAGTTAACAATAAATTAACAACGGTCAAATGCAGTATGATGAATCAATCAATCAGTTAATATGACTTAATAATTATTAGTCAGTTAACAATGGCTGACTGTGGCATGATCAATCAAGTAATTAATCAGTTAATAGTTAACAATCAATTAACAACGGTCGAATGCAATATGATGAAAGAATCTATCAATCAATCAAAATCATAAACGAATCTAGAATGCCAAAACATAGGGCAGAATTCTTAAATAAAAAATACAATCAAACCTGTTCGATGACCATCAGAGAGATCCGGTGCTATTGGATCCTCAAACAATCCACCCGACTCACCCACAAAACTGTCGTCACCTGCACATAGCAGACAAATAAATACACAAGTTCAACTTAGAGGACAATCTGGTAATATTACCAGATTTACCCACAAAAATATATAGTAGCCTGCATTACAAATAAATAAATAAATAAATAGGCAATAAGAGATCAAGCATTAACTTAGAGGAAAATATATTACCAGATTCACCCATAAAACTATCATAGCCTGCAATACAGACACATAATAATACAAGAGATCAAGGGAAAACTAGTGCTATTAGATCTTCAATAATTCACCTGATTCACCCACAAAACTGTCATCACCTGCACAATATCAAACATCATACATAATCAATCATGGGGCACACAAACTGCACGCTCCGTAGGACACTAAACACATTCAGCAAATTTTCTATTCCTTGTAAATGGTACCTATCAATACAAGAAGATAGAATTGAGTTAAAATGGTCAATGGGTGTAATACAGATGGATATGAATTCAATTCCAATAAAGAGGCTGATGTACAAACCAAACAGTTCCCCACCACCAAAGCTTCCTCCATCATCATTATCATCATCGTCATCATCCATGCCGGCTGGACCATCTGTTGTCAACAGCAATAATAAAAGATAAGTCCTAAATGATGAGCTCATAAAAGATGAGCCTATTTATCAATAACAAATAAGACTTTTAATTTTAATCATTACCATGGGAAATGTGCAGTTGGTTCAGTTACTAGTTAAAAGTAGAACAGTTACCGGCACATATAAAAATGGATCTAAATTAAATAAAATCTACACATAAATACCTTTGCAAGATTTAAATTTACGAGAAGGGCTGGCATAAGGTACCAGGGTTCAAATCCAGTGCTCTCCACTGACATGCTCAAGAAACTAACGTTAAACTTGGCATTAGCTTTTCAGTTTTTACCAAATGATCAGTTAGAGACATCACGTAAGCCTCTGAAGCCTCTCATTCAGTACCAGCGCAAAAGAGCAACAGATTGATTAAATACGATATTTATATCATAGGATATATAACAAAAACAAATTTTTCAGAAATCAATCGAAAAATTGGTGCTTGACTGATGATAATATTTGGGGTAGATAGGAGTGATGGAGGTCTATTCATATCTCGACCTTAGTTAAGCTGGAATTAAAAGGGAATGATGATGATGATTTATATAATAGAATATTGTAATAAATGAAAACGTCAGAATAGCTGCACCCTAGGTACATACCATAATCGTCAAGAGCAGAGCTGAAAGCATCGCCGCGGTGAGTTCCAAACAGATCATCGCGGCCATCGTTGAACCTGTTGTGGTCCGAGTCCTTCATGTACAGCGTGTCATCCATGTGAGCATCGTGTATGAGGCTGCCTGGTCCATCGAACCCCATGTCACCTGTCAATCAATCAATCAATCAATAGATAAGTCAGTCGATACATAAATCAAATCAATAAACAGAAATCATCCCTGATCACTTGTCAATCGATCAATAAATCATTCAACAGATAAGTCAGTCGACATAAATCAAATCAATAAATGTAAATCATCTCGTATCACCTGCCAATCAAACAATATATCAATCAACAGATAAATCAAATCAATCCTTAAATCAAATCAATCAACATCAAACAAGCTATCAATAGATTATATCAATTCATAAGTCATCAATCGGTCAATGAATCAGTCTATCAACTATTAGTCAATTGATCAAACAACCAATCAATCAACCAATCTGTCTATCAATCAAATTCAATTAATCAATATCTATAAATGAATAATAAAGCCCACATAAAATTGTTTTCAGCTAAGCGCAGTTTGACTCTTAATTAATAAGCTAGCTCTGCTTTGAATATATATTTTAAATCACTTTCTGTTTAGCTTTCTTGACGCCATCTTCAATATGAAACCGAACGCTATAAGGAGCAAAGCTCAGAGCTACAACAATATATGGCGGTGCAAGTCAGGGTACAGTACCGAAGCCGTCGTCTCCGACGAGTGTGATGTTGCCGAGCTCTTCTCTCATTGTGATCTCCTCGGGGCGACTCTGATTAACGGCAAACTGTGCGTGGACGTCTATGTCACTACAATCAATCAATCAGTCAGTCAATCAGTTAATCAATCAATTGATCAATCAACCAGTCAGTCAATCAGTTAATCAATCAATCGATCAATCAATCAGTTGGTGCCAAATTTGATATTTAATTAACATATCAGAGGCTGACTTTAGAACAACACAAAAAACAGTTTATCATAAAATAGCTTTGAATAGCTCTAGCTGTCCTACTGTATTAAATAAAAACAGAATTCAGATCAATTGCGAATACAAGTACAGTGTACGTCATACCTCACAGTATATAATACAGCAAGAAATTTTATTTTCACACATAACTACATCATTACACTGCAGAAAAGTTGTGGCTCTAGCACTGAATAATGCACCCACCTTAACGCTGTCTATAGCTTGGGAAAAATATGACTTCTAAGGTGGTTTCCCTTTGCCTCCCTCAGTCGCCTCTTACAACTCGTGCAGCTTACCGTTGGTCTATTTTTCAGTCACAGAGAAACATGAAATATGACACATGCTGCTTACAGTTGACCTATTCTTCAGTCAACAAGATACTACAGAGCAAAACATATAAGACTGTATATATATATATATATATATATATATATATATATATATATACACACACACATGCATAACAAGGCTTTAGCCGATTTGCCTAAGCCAACGACCGCTACAATGCTACTAACTTGAGATCGGCCATGGTGGAATCAAACTCGTGGAAAGCTTCCGCTAGAGTGATGGCTGACAGAGCCGCTTCCCTGTTCTCTTCCGGTAAATCAACCATGCCTGGCCGAAACGCCATCTTGATCTTAACGAACGCCTCATTGCAGTCGGCGAGAAGATATTTGGCCTTGCGTGAATATATACGAACAACTCCCAGCAGTAAGTGACCCGAGGTTCTCAGAGCTAGCTTGACCTGAAAGACCCAGACATATTTAGTTTAATTATTAGTCATTTCAAACTAAATCATCATCATCATCTCAAGAATCCCACTATAAACCAGGGTCGGGATACAAATAGGTAGTCTCAAATCCTCTCTGTCCTGCACCAACCAATTTCCTATTTTAGACTTTTCCATTCGTTTACATTTTTGTAGCAATTTCTGGAGCCTAAGCGCTCAGTCTAAATAGGCATTTCAATCCAAATAATAGTTATTATATAATGAGGAAATAAAGGTGTTTAACGTTTTGTAATACTGCAACTTAGGTTAATATATTAATAATTAACTAATAATTAATTAATAATTAATTAATTAATTAATGCAACTTAGGTTCGTTAATTAATCAATTAATTGTGCCAAATGTTAATTTTTAGTAAGAAATATTCTTCATCTGTAATCCACACTGCTTCATAGGGGGTCAATGTCATAACTCATTGTTACAGTAAAAATGTCATTGCAAACACAGCCATAATGAAAGATACCACTTACCTTAGACTGCATGATCCAACACCACCATACATTTTAATATGAATTTTTTTAAAGACTAGCAATCTCATCTTTAAGTTAATGACAACTGTCTTCAACAAGGAACAATACCAACTAGAAGCCCAACAATTGAGCTTTATGCGTAATCAAGGTCTAAAACCAGCTAAACACTAAAGTCAAGTTAAACATCAGTATTCTACTCGATAGCATGTCAGTGACGGGGAGAGCATAGGATATGAACCCAGCACCTACTGATCCGAAGTCAAATAGTGTGCCGATGAGGCACCATCTCAGCCAATTAAATATGTATATGATTAAAACTTAAACCAAATTATAGCTTCAACGATTTACGGAGCCTTAATAGAAAACATTACATACCTTTGGTTGAATAATTGCTTCAACGCTCCCCTCGATATTCGTTTCAAACACATGAGCTTTTGTAAGTTTTTTATCCCAATGAGCCGCAAGCCAAATCCGAGCCAATGGGCCCTTTTTGCTCAACACAAAGTGAGCATAGAACATCGCTAGTCGCTATTAATCCGTAACATGTACAGAATGTTAGTACTAGATTTCTATTTGTTTAAAGTAATATTTAGATGTAAATATAATATCCAAAGAATCAGGTACCCAAGGAGACTGAGAACATCAAAATTTTCAGAGGATTTGAACCTAAAATGTAATAGAGATAAAAACAATAAAGAAATAAGAAATTCAAAGCAGCCAGTGAAATACAACTTTAACTTTGCAGAAATTAACATGACATACTTACATTAATTTCTTAATAATAAAATCATGAGCAGCATTCTACTTGTAATCAACCTCATCAACGGTTGCTACAAATAGCAAAGTTATGGCTTTTTAAAACTTTTTCATGGAAAGGATTGATAGTAGCATATCAGGAGCCCGTGAAACCTGACATATGATTCCATTGTAATAGTGAAGAGTCTAGACCTCAACCAATGTTACTAGTTATGCTTATAACTACTAATTATGCTCAAAATTACTAATTGTTATCATAATTACTCATTATGATCATAATTACTAATTATGCACTGTATTTCTAAGCTCTCCTGTTTGTTAATCTATTCTCAGTGATACATAAAACTTAAGCAACAGTTTATCACACTCATTTTTGATAACTTCAAACTGTAAGCCTGATCATTTATTACTATATGAAGTTATTACTAAATAACATAAATCTAGCATTAAATATATAGATAACTAAAACGAGATATCTCTTATGTTTGCTGAAGAGCAGTGCTAAATCTTAATATATTGGAATTTTTATAGCGACAACGGTTCTGATTAAAGTCTGCGTTATAATGGCAGTGTTGGCAAACTGATCAGTCAGTCAACTGTCGTACTCGGAATTAAACCTGATTGAGGTCATATTTTTAAAAACTGATAACAGATAACATATAAAACCACAAGAGATCGCAGTACTTTATTGCATGCACAATCCTAATTGATATCTAGTCTTGAGCAAAATGACGATATGAGTTGCACGGCAAAAGATTTAGACTACGATATACACCCACAATCCGGCAAATCGGAACATAAAACATACTACTACAATGTGTAATAAATTTGTAATCCGCGCAAAAAGGTAACATCTAGATCAAATCTAACCAATAAAATTATCCGCAAGTTGTCCCTACGATATATTAACGCTAGGATATCTTGATCGGCGTAATATTCGCAGATTTACTTTAAATGAATTTTAAAAATAAATAAAATAAAATCTGTATTTTTGTTGTTATGTTTTCCAAAACACAAGATGGCGTCCAAGCTAACGCAACCGCATCACACGTAATAAAAATATAATCATAGTTTTCTTTATATTTTCGTAGATTAGCTTGTTTAAGCGATTCTGAGCACTACTATTTATTGCAAATATAATATTTCTAATATTTTTCGATGACTTTTCCATATAAAATTAAACATTTTCCCTATGAATATTTATAAAAGTATTCTTACGCAGAAAAGGCTAAACATAAATATCTTGACTATTTAGAGTAATGATCTTATAGAATTTGTGCAAAGGAAACCAGAAAGTTGGCTTATCCTATGCTAATATGAAACATGGAAAATATGGAAACATGAACATGAGCGTTAAGAAAGGAGGTCAGGACACTAGAAGTATTCGAAATATAGCAATGGAGAAGAATGGAGAATACCAAATGGACTGACTAAATTACAAACCAAGAATTAAGTACGCGTATATGCAAAATAGGAATTAATGGCACAAATAGATATGTAAGAATTAATTATTAGATAATAACAAATATAACACACATTGTAGAGAATAGTTTAATGTGTCCTCTTAGTTTCCTTCCTGACCATAGAGCTATACCATCTATATCAGTAGTTAGCCTATACCTAATTAAAAATCCCCCTTCCAAAAGTTCCCCATCATTCAACTGATATTTTTGATGCTTAGTGGATAGGCTTCATTAATGGCTCTTTTTGCTTTTGGCTCGTCGGCTTGACTTTAGTTTGAATTGTTCGGTGTTGTGTAGGATGACGGTATCATTTATTTATTTGTACGCGCAGATGCACTGCTGCAATCTGTGCTGCCATAAATCAGATTGTAACTTTTAAATTTACGAACAAAATTGTACAGAGTGCAGCACAAGAAAATACCGTTTCAGTTGCCTTATAAAATATAACTACGTATTGGAATAAAATTATGACTACGTACTGGACTATAATAGAAATATAAATTTGGAAATTTCATATAGGCCTAACTAGGTAGGCCTATAGTTGTCTATCTATTTGCTTTTTTTATAAATATACTATATAATGTCGTTCTCTGTCTTATATTGAAATGTTGGTTATTATTAGTAGTAAAGGTTTATTGAGTCTTAAACAAGCATAGAATTACTCCCTGACTCTCTAGTGTTATGTTATGCTAAAGCAATCACTATAGGCCTATGTAGGCTACTTGTATAGTAATCATGTTGAATCAGGGAGAAAGAACGAAAACTACAAAAACTGCAACTAATTGCCTGGAACTCTGAAACAGGTGCGGTATGTCATGTGTATAAATACAAGTGCTGTTTCACATGTTTTGACCGGGACACCGAAAAATAGACCAACGTTAACTGAGCCTATTTGTTATAGACTGAGACTATAGGCCTATTAGGGCATATTTGTCACCGTAAAAGGTGACAAATAGGCCCTAAATTGAGGCACCTAAGAAGCAATTTCCCCAAGCCATATATACTCTACATGACATAAGTTATTAAAAATGTAGGCCTATAGACTTTTAGTCGTTATTTTTTATAATCAATTAATCTCTATTAATAATAGATTTATACTTGTAGGTGTAATTTAAATGAAGAGTCAGTTTATTGTCAATCATGTTGATAATTTCCAGAGACAAGTAGGCCTATATAGCTACTGCAGTCCATTTAATTAATTATAATCCCGTTTAATTCCCAAAGACAGTGTAAGTTAGTGCTTCTGGATCATTAGCGCCAAGTCAGTTGTAACCAATTCTTTATTCTATGGTTGTAACCGTAGAAAGAATACTTCTCATTAGAGTCATTTACTGCTTTTACTGCAAAAAACGGTGATGATGATGATGATTCCAATGGGTTGGGCAATGCCTGGTGGCACGTAGGACACGACGCCAAACCGATGTGTCTCATCTGTCATCGTAGTCGTCTGGTTCATTGTCATCGCCTTGTTCTTCGTATGAGGTGCTTCCTGCGTCAGCCTCAGAGGATGCCTGAATGCCTTGCTCTGCAGCTTTTCTGTTACAACAATCAATCAGTCAGTCAATCAATCAATCGATCGATCAATCAATCAATCAGTCAGTAAGTCAATCACTGTCAATCAATTAATCTTTTATTTATTGAGTCAGTCAGTCTGTCAGCCAGTCTGTACAACTTTAGTCATTCGATCAATAGATCTGTCATTCAGACTCTTGATCTCTCAATAGTCTAATTTAAAAAAACATATGTCATTATTTCTAAACAAATTTAATTGCCTTTATATTTATATGAAAAATAAATATATAACCATTTATATTAATGCTTATGAATATGGGCATAAAAATGAGAAAGAGAAAATATGTTTATTAGAATCAAAGCACAGCATACACCATGCAAAATGAAAACAGTAACACGGAAATATTCAAATTGAATAGAAAGCAAAACAATATAAAAGAAAATTTGAAAAAGGGAAAAATTACATCAATCAAACAAATTAAGCAGAAACAGAAGCAATGGGCCATAGAAGAGAACAAGAAGCGTTCTATCTAGTTGAACACCTATTTATGCCGAGTTAACAGACGAACAGAATTATACAATAAACTAATAAAGTAAATTGACGTAAACTTTTACCGTTAAAATAATTTTAAATTAAATCGATTGAAAGCACAGCACAAGTAGTGTGCATGTAAGGGATATTCTTACCATTTTAATTCTTTATTAAATGGCTTTCAGGGCCTATACTTAGTTATAAGTGATGACAGAATACATATACTGTCGAAATGGAGGAGGAATTTCATTTCAATTAGTACAAACAGTATTAACATAAGTTTCGAAAGAGAAGATATCTCGTTTTTTATACAAATAAGTAGATCCACTTAGTCTCATAGGGTAATTATAAAAATTAAGGTCGACCATTTTAACTAAAACATTACATGCTAAGGCTCTATTGTAGAGACATTTGTGGATTACTGTAGTTTGGCAGAACAAAGTTTGTGTAGCAAACGAATAGGTAAAGTTTTGTAAGAAGTGAATAGGTCTTTAATGGAGGCAGCAAGTGTTTAGAGGACAGCAATGATACAGTTGATACTGTAGTGTAAAACTCACAAGCAAATTTCCAAGCAACAGCACAGCAGTGTGGTACACGTATTCACGACTTCTTCGGATGGTTCCTCGGCCGCTGGGGCCTCACCCCCCGTGGGTTGCGGCTGACGGGCAGTGACTCGTCCTGGGTTCTGATAGCCTCTCTGTTGCTGACCAGCAGTGGCATGTCCTTGGTTTTGATAGCCTCTCTGTTTCTGACCAGCGGTGGCATGTCCTTGGTTTTGATAGCCTCTCTGTTTCTGACCAGCAGTGGCATGTCCTTGGTTTTGATAGCCTCTCTGTTGCTGGTCATAGGGCGAATGATCCCCCCGTGGCTGGACCTTGCGGGGCCTATCCCTGTGTTGTGGATAAGAATCCTCCCATTGATCATCGGATGGGCTTGCTCTTCGTTGACCACGGGATGGGCTTGGGCTTCCTCTTCGTTGACCACGGGGTGGGCTTGGGCTTCCTCTTCGTTGACCACGGGATGGGCTTCCTTTTCTTTGACCACGGGGTGGGCTTGGGCTTCCATTTCTTTGACCACGGAGTGGACTTCCTCTGTATTGCTGGGATTGCATTCCCAATTATTCTAATCTAGTCTTTTTAAGAGATTGATGCTAAATTATTATATAGAGAACGATTCTTCGTGTAGGCTTAAAAATTATTCTAGAAAATAATGAAGATAGATATGATTTGATTAGTCTTTTTTAAATTAAAGATTAACAAGAATTACATGTAGTACAAATCTATTTGAAATGTTTCCCGTGCTGTGTTCGGAAGTGGTTGGAACCTCTGCAGAATGGGGCAACTGCAAAATTGCTGCCACGTGTACGTAAGAGGCGACTAAGGCAGGAGCTGAGGAAGGCAAAGGGAACCGACTACACCATGTAATATTATTCCCCAGGAGTAAATCGCAGTTAATCTAAGATCTGCATTAACGTCAGATAGGGCCTTCGATTATGTGCGCTTAAGCTCCAGAAATTGCTGCAAAATTTCCTAAAATAAATAACTAAACGAAATGAAAGCTCTTTTCTGTATTTTGTCTTCCATTCGTTTTATTTCATTCATATTTAATATATGAATGATATAAAATAAATGGAAGACAAAAATACAGAAAAGAGCTTTACAATGAAAAGGATCCCTTGGGGCCGAACGGGCATGGGTCTGTCATGGGCAAGTGGTAAAAATTGACCTATAAATCCTCATCCGTTTCCAACAAATCAACGATTCTTCTCTTGTTAATCTTTATTAGTTTTTCTAGTTTATGTTTATTATTTTTCTTGTTTACCTTACTACATGCACGTTCCTATTGATTGTATAATCTGTTCTGTGATGTACAAATAAACGTTACTTAACGAAACATATAAGGAATGTGCAACCTTCTTTTCGAGAAGCGGGCAACCTTTGGGAAAAATTCGCAGGCCACATGATTTCCGTTGTCACAATATCTATTTAATTTTTGTCAAAATTTATCGTAACCATTTCTTTAGTATTGGAACGGCACCAATTAGTACGTTTTATGCAGCATGTGTTTTTCAGTTTGGTTTGTGCAATTTATTTGCAGTGATGTGAGCCGTGGGGACATCCCTGACATCATGTTTAGATAAGAAAATATACGTTAAAATGCTATTATTGCTATCATTATTTACTAATATATTTTATAAATTCGATAAGGACTGATAAGTATAAAGGGAGTATATACGTTGAAATGATAATTTAATATAATTTAATTAATTAATTAACTTAATTTTTAATAAGATATTTTATTATAAATAAGTCGCACAATTAACAGCCAAAATCTGCATTTAACATACTAATGTATTTGATCAAAGTTATTAAGAAAAATACTTTCAAAAATACTTTCATAGTCTATAAAATTATGGCCTATGTCATACCATAGCTTATATGTAGCCTACTGAGCTGAGGCTTTTCAATCTAATTAGTTGTCAACTATGTGCTGTTAAGAGTAGGCTAGGCCTATATTTAACATCACATATTATCAATGTTCAGAATTTTGGATAATTTTGCAAAATACAGACTTTCCTCAAGTTACATTTCAATTACAAGTTTGAATTACCTTAAATTTCTTTTTAATCAGAAATAGTAGAAATCTGAAGTAGTTTTAATAACAAGCTCGAAACTTTACAAAATAAAATGAGAGATCTAACAAATGAATTACACCTAGTGAATGAAAACCTGCGTATGACGAGAGGTACCCAATTGGCACAACGAGGAAGATAATGCATGGTGTGTGTAATTCCCGACCATAATCGACGTTTAACTTAACTGCATAAAATTGCTTTCAGTAATTACAACGAAATTGCATTCTCAGAAAAATTTGGCAAGCCTCAAATTTCTACCATTTGACGACTAATATCACAAATTTTAATTATTACCTTTCTCTGAGACCGTTCTTCTCTGTACACACTGTTGTACTGGGAAACTCACTGACAACAAAATCATTATTTGCATTGCAGTTCAATAATTAATTTAACTTTCTCTTTTGGTTCTTTTATCATCATCACCATCATCATCATCATTATCATCGTCATCATCATCATCATCATCATCATCATCATCATCATCATCATCATCATCATCATCATCATCATCATCATCATCATTATCGTAATCGTTATCGTCATCGTCATCGTCCTCGTCGTCATCGTCATCTCATCATCATCGGTTCCTAAGTTTTGAACAGAACACAGGGCGGCAAAATTATACTTAAATCCGCGCCGGCTGCAATTGATGCCCCAATAAAAGGCAACGATTACTGATAGCCAAGTAGAGGAAGGTGGACATCAAAAAACAACAAAAACAACAAAAACAGTAACTACGACAGGAACCTTTGTGCATATGCGGTTGTCATGTATGTAACTATACGGAGAAAAAATTTCCTATAACCCAAGTTAAGTCCCTGATATCATCCTTGTATGAGGAAACGAACGTTAAACCTTTATGGCATTGCATGTGGCGGTACGGTATGTTATAGTATTGCATAGCATAAAACTGTATGGTATACCATATTATAGCATAGTATTACGCAGCAGTATGTTATACCACAATATGCATAGCATGCAGCGGTATAGTATAACATACGATAGCATAGTATGCAGACTTATGATATACCATAGTATAGCATGTTATACAGCGATGTGGTATGCACAAGTAAAGCACAGTATGCAGTGGCAAGGTTTGCCATAGCAATGCAAAGTATGCAAAGGTACGGTATGCCATAGTATTAAATAGCATACAGGGGTATGGTATACAACAGTATAGCATAATATGCAGCGGTTTGGTATGCCATAATATAGTACAATATGTAGCGATACGGTATGCCATAACATAGCATACTATGCAGCGATATGTTATGTAATAGTATAGCTTGGGTGAGGATTAGCTGGACTCAAAAGGTTACAAATGAGGAAGTCCTGGAAAGAGTTGGCACAGATAGACATTTGATAAATGTATTAAGAAATAGGAAGAAGAGATGGATAGGACACATTCTAAGGGGGGAAGGTCTATTAAATGAGGTCATAGAAGGTAGAATGGAAGGAAAAAGAGGCAGGGGCAGGCCGAGATTAGGTATGTTAGGTGATTTAAAGACCCACTCATATGTGGAAATGAAGAGGAAGGCGGAAGACAGAGAAGAGTGGAGGCGTTATGTACCATGGACCTGCCAGTGGGCAGTGCACTAAGAGAGAGAGAGAGAGAGAGAGAGAGAGAGAGAGTATAGCTTGATATACATGTACATGTATAGCAAATAAATGAATGATGACATAATAGAGAGCATTATGAAGCGGTACAGTAGGTTATATTATTGCATTATATGCAGCGGTTTGGTATGGTATAACATAGTATAGCATTGCATACAGCTGTATGGTGTACCACTATATAGCATAGTATGCATTGCTGTGGTTTGCCACAGTATATCATTTGCAATTTTTGAAACATTTAGATTAGAAATATATAAGCTATAGCATCGTTTAATTTAACGCTTCATTTAATTAACGTTTACCTATCCAGTTTTAACTCTCCATTCAAACTTCAAAAACACTTTTGATTGGTATCTGAACGTATAGTAAGGATTACCCTGACTCTTGGAAAAGCTAAAATATCAACTTAATTAAGAAAATTAACTTTGCTAATTTACGAAATACTTGATCTTATCTCTACTAAATTTAGGCTTCCTCTCTTTGTTAGTGCACTACCTGCAGGCAGGTCCATTGTACGCCTCCAGTCTTTCAACTTCATGTCCACATACGAGTGGATCTAATATAACCTACGTAATATTCCTAATCTAGGTATTCCTCAGCTTCTCATTCCTTTCCTTCTACCTTCTAGGATCTATTTTAGTAAACTTCACTTCATAGTGTGTTTGTCATACCAGCTCTTATTTCTAAAGTATTTAACAACTGCCTATTTGTACTTACTCTCTCCATAATTTCTTTATTAGAAGCTTGTAAATAAATCCAGCTAATCTTCCCCATTCTACTCCATATCAATATTTCTAAAGACTCTAGTTTCCCGAAATACTCCTTCCTTAAGGTCCATCTTTAATATTATATAGTGATACGGTCCATACCGAGATATTAATTGACTTTGCACCAGTGGCATGGATCTTTCTAGTTTTGGCTCAGCGATTTGAATTTCATTCAAAATTGCTAGGTGTTGTTTTGAACGACGAAACTCGATTTGCAACGCGTTCAAATCGAGTTAATAGTTGTGTGCAAAGGTCTTTAAAATATTTAAAATATGTTTTTCTTTATTCTATGGTTGTGTGTAACTGGACGAAGAAAAAATCAATTAGTTCAAACGGTTAAGAAGTTCTCGACGTAAAATTTTCAGAATTTCTGCAAACTGTAGCTAAACAATTCTCTCCCAATTTTTCTGCCAATCATCACTTTAGCCTCTAAGCCAGGCACGTCAGTCACTAATTACAGACCTAGCAGCCAATAGGGCTTGGGACACTTTGGCCGTTTTTGTACATGACTGGGTTTCCCTCATATACAAGATAATTTCCACGCTACAGGCTGGAGCCAGTGGCGTTGTCGATAAGACATTCGACCGCGGATCAGTATGCGCGAGGTTCAAATCCTGGGCTCTCACGTCACTGACATCGTTTTCGAGTGAGGAAACTGACGTAAACATCAGCTTTACGTTAGCTTTTTTTTACAAAATCATAAGTATAATAACAATAGCAACATCAAAAGTCAAAAGTGCTACTGTTGAGGTGTTACTACAACAAAGATACAAAGTCCAAAAATCCAGAGAACTAGTCCAAAGATGTTGGTACTAATGCAAGCAGTTATATATATATATATATATATATATATATATATACATATATATTATAATATTATATATATTATATATATATATATATACAACTGGTTTGAATAGTTATATACCATGGACCTGTCATTAAGCAGCACACTGGAATGTATATATATATATATATATATATATGCATTTTATATAAAGTATATATAATGTATGCATATATTTATATATGTATATATATACATATATATAAATATGCATTTTATATAAAGTATATATAATGTATGCATATACGTATGTATATATGTATATACATGTATATATATATATATATATATATATATATATATATATATATATATATAGAGTCGTTATAGGCTTTATATGAAATGCGATGCTAATTCCACCAGTAACGGACTGAAGTCCAATCGCTACTAATTCAGTTTAATACATAAAGACGGTGGAGGCAGCCCGTTGGATCATCAGCAACGGACCAGCTTTAGGTGGTTTAGGAATAGTGTTATTTTATGCCTGCTACTGCTGCTGCTGCTTGCTTTGCTGCTACTACTATGAGAACGATAACGACGATGATGATGATGGTTCCAATGGCCATAGCAATGCCTGAGAGGACGTAGGAAATGACGCCTAACCGATGTGCCTCGGGTCTATTAATGTGCGCATTGCTCTGCGCCACCACTACAAAATCAATCAGTCAATCCATCAATCAGTCAGTCAATCAATCAATCAATCAATTAATCAATCAATCAATCAATCAATTAATCAATTACTCAATATACGAATATCTTACCCCTTACCGAACAGTACGAAACCGGCATCAAACATACAGCAGTTTTATATTCCTTTGTCCTCTTTTATTTTGATTTAAATTTGCAATTATACCTTATTCTACTATTACTATTACATTTTATGGCGAGATGGGCTCCCCATGCCTTCCTCAGCTTCGACTAACATTAACTGGGTAGGGGCGTCATTCCCTGAGAAAACAATCATATCTATCCTGGCTAAGTTAAGTTGTGGCATTCTTTCATGAAGGGATTGACACATTAATCGAAGCGTGAAAGCAGCATGTGAGTAAGAACATGTAGTGTGGACCTGCCAAATTGCAGAACATCAAAGAGAAAGAGAGAATTAATCTCGGACGTTGTATACTCAATACTCATCGTGTGGTGCTTTTCGTCTGTTAATGAAGCGTCTGACTGAGACGTCCTTGACATTGCCTTATTGGGAGGAACCGGGCATTAAGTTCTTACCGTTAATAATAACAGACTTAAATTAATTTTTTAAAATTGAATCTAGGCTTATAATAATACCAAATAACTGTAATTAAATGAAGACAGCAAGTCCCAGAGGCAGCAATGATATTTAACTATAGTATCAAACAAGAACATACTAGCCACAATGAAGGTAGCAAGACCTAGAGGGCAGCAATGATATTATACTCTAGTATAAAACATGAACTTACCAGCGACAATGAAGTCAGCAAGTCCTAGAGGCAGCAATGATATTATACTCTAGTATAGAACATGAACTTACCAGCGACAATGAAGGCAGCAAGTCCTAGAGGCAGCAATGATATTATACTCTAGTATAAAACAAGAACTTACTAGCGACAATGAAGGCAGCAAGTCCTAGAGGGCAGAAGCAGCACCAGAGTGTTAGACACGAGAAGATTATCTGACAAACGAAATTCTCGGGGGGGAGTTGCTCAACTGGGGCCGCCACCACAACGGTAGGCTGCTGTTGAAACACAATTGCCCCACCTTGTGTCAGGTAACCCCCCTGGGGCTGAACGTAAGGGGGATTACCCCCCTGCGGCTGAACGTAGGGCTGATATACCCACTGTTGCTGAACTTGGGGAGGATTTCCCTCCGTTGGTTGAGAATTTGGTGGATAACCCTCGTATTGCGGACAGGTCCCCTGCTGTTGATCATGAGGCGACGGGTCTCCCTTCTCTTTTTCGTATTGAGGGGGTTGCATTTTATTTTATTCTATTATATTCTATTTAACTGTGCGACAATTAATTATAAAATGCTACACTATTCTTCGCATGAACTTAAACATTTATAGATTCTGAAACAAATTTAAGGTAGATATGACTTAATTAATCTTATATTGATTTATGTCTCCATAGCGCAATGGTTAGAGGTGTAGATATCGTCATGAAGTTTTAAATGACAGATCCCGAGGTGAATTGAACCCTCGTGGGTTCGAATCCCAGCCACACTGATCTGAGAGTAAAATCTCAGATAATCACTGGACTGGTTATACGGAAAACGGACTAAATTGCATAACGGATTTAACGTGCGGTATTAAAAATGATATATATCAACGTAGGAGATCATTTCACTGTAATGTGTGTTATTATTATTATTATTATTATTATTATTATTATTTATCGTTGGTCGAGTATACTGATTTTTCATTGGTCGTTTTAGACAAAGTTGTTTTGTCTGAAAAAGTTTTAGACAAAGTTTAAAAGAAAGTTTTTAAAAAAAGTTTTTAAAAAAAGTTTTTAAAAAAGTGTTACAAAAAAGTTTTAAAAGAAAAAGTTTTAGACAAAGTTGTTTTGTCAAAGTTGTGGTCTGTTTTGAGACAGAGTTACAAATAGTAAAAATGTAGCTATCACTATTTTACGATATATTATTATTACTCATCACTATCATCATCATCATCATCTTATTCTTCTTATTCTTCTTCTTCTTCTTCTCTTGAATTTCAGTTTAACTAGAGTCGAGAATAGAATTTGTAGCAATTTCTGGAGCCTAGGCGCTTATCTGCAAAATCCCCTTCCGTCCTTAGGCCCATGGCAGGCCTGCATATATATATATATATATATATATATATATATATATATATATATATATATATATCTTTAATATAATAGGGCAACCGCAAACAATCTGCAGCGTGTACGTAAGAGACGACTAAGACAGGAACTGAGAATGGCAAGAGGAAAAATATTTCATGCACCACAGCATGAAATATTTTTCCCCCGGGATTAAATGGTATTTAATCCATCTAACTGAGGAAGTCAACGGGAAACCACCTCAGAAGCCATACTTTTCCCAAGCTATAGACTACATAAGGTATGGATAAGGCATAGACTTTGTGAAGGATTTAACTTGTGGATCTAAGGAGTGCTCTTATGGAGCGAGAAAGTAAACTTTGAGTATGAATGTGTACCTTGAACCTGCCACTTGGCAGTGCACTGAAGAGATATAAGATATAAATATATAGGCCTATTACATATAGATCTAATTTATTAGAAATAATATAATACAAGACCTATATTAAATAATGCATACTGAAGATTATCTCAGTAACAGCCTATCCTCTTTGAGCAAATGCAACCGGCATTTACGGACAACTACCGTATAACCGTTACATCCTCATACAGATAAATGGCAGACAAAAATGCCATAATCGGAGCTTACCCGTTCAATCCTCTAAAGCCTCCATAAATTAGGCAAAACTGAATACTGTTTGAAACAATTGATTTGTTCGGGCAGAAGAAATTTAAACACTATTTAAGAGTTAGATGGTCGAGCATTTATTGTCTAGCTATCTCTTGGTTGACTAGTGCTTTTCACTACACACTCCAATCCACCATGCGTGGATTTTATAACCCTGGAGTGGAAATTGGCCGGCCATGTTTAAATTTCTTCTGAGGTGTATGCCGTATTTTCTCCTGTTGACATTATTCTGAAAGATTAATACATAATCTTTAAACTTTAATTGAAAGTAATAATAAAAGTTTTCCTTATTCTTCTGTATTTCTTTTGTTTGCCTAATTCAGTTTGTATTTGTATGTTGTTTTAGTTTCCTTGCTTGTAGGCCTACTACTGGCACTTGTCAAGATTATATATAAATATATATAGGCCTAATATAATCCTGAAAATTTCATTAATGTAATAACATTATCCTAAAAACTTCTATTAATGTAATAAAATTAGCACTCCTTTGCAAAGAAGTAAATTTACCAATAACTCTGTTAATTTTTAGAATCTTGCTCTTTCACCTTCTCGATCTGCCAAAAACCTTGGAGTCATATTTGATGAGAACCTTGACTTTAAATCTCATATCTCTTCTGTTTGTCGCGCTTCTTTCAGATTCGTCAGATTAGGCAAATACGTCCATCCCTTACTAGAAGTTCAGCCACTATCCTTGCTAATATATAGTTCATTCCAAGCTCGACTACTGTAATTCATTATTACATGGGTTGCCTACTTCTTCTCTCAATCGTTTGCAGCAACGTCCAAAATTCTCTTGCACGTGTTGTTTGTAAGTCCTCTCGACTTCAAGTTTGCTCTCTTTCTCTTCTTCGCAGTCTTCACTGGCTCCCTGTTAATCAACGCATAAAATATAAAATAGCTCTATTAACTTTCAAAACTCTGCGATTTGGCAAGCCTTCTTACTTATCTGAAATTCTTCTTCCCTATCACCCCTCACGTACACTTCGCTCCACCGATGTCAATCTTCTCTCAGTTTCAAATATTCTTACGTCATTGGGCAGACGTTCATTTTCTTACGCAGCACCCACAATCTGGAACTCTTTACCTGCTAATCTTCGCTCTTGTTTTTCTCTTTGAACATTCTCTAGCAAGCTTAAAACTTACCTATTCCCACCATAGACATAATCAATCTACCTTGACTATTTTTTGATCACCGGACTGGCTTTCGTTTAGGACCTTACTTCTCCTCAGCACATTTCTTTCGCAGATTGGTCTGGGTGAATTGATCTGTAGTGATATGTATTGTTGGGGACGTCCCTGACATCATCCCTGGATGAAGAAACGGACGTTAAACCTTTATTATTATATAACATTATTTTAAAACTTTAATTCAATACATAATCCTTAAACTTTAAGCGAATGTAATAATATAATCCTAAAAATTTGATTAATGTAATGACAGTATCCTGAAACATCTATTCAATGTAATAACATTATTCTGAAACTTATATTTAATGTAATATCATTGTCCAGAAACTTCTATTTAATGTCATAAAATTATCCAAACATTACTATTGAATATAATAACATTGTCCTTTAACTTCTATTACATGTAAAAGCATTATCCTGAAATTTTTATTATATATAAAATAATGCATCATTTTATTTAGCAACGACCAAAAA